>VXBZ01000787.1:636483-702162 GCA_013399135.1 Heliornis fulica
TCTCTTCATCCTCCATGGGCTGCAGGAGGACACCTGCTTCACTGTGTTATTCTCCACAGGCTGCAGGGAATCTTCTCTCAGAGCCTCTTCCTCCCCCCTTCACTGACCTTGGTGTCTGCAAAGTTTCTCCCATCTTCTCACTCCCTTCTCTGGTGGCAAAATGTGGCTGTTTGGGTTTTTCTCTCTCTAAAATGTGATTCCCAGAGGCCTGTGACCGGCGCTGATCGGCCCGGCCCTGTCAGCAACAGGGTTTGGGAGTTTGGCCTTGGGAGCTCAGCTGGGATTTGCTTTGTTGGACCTCAAAGCTTCTATCTGCTTCTTAAAGAAGCCACATTGCAAAACCACCACAATCATTCTCATAAGTCCTGTTCTGGATACCAGGAGAAAGAGATCAGGACCTCCCTCTCCACTTTGCCTCCTCATAAAGCTGCAGAGAGCATTGAGGTCAGCCTTTTCACCAGCTTTGTCACACTCCTCTTGATGGATTCAAGGATATTTACTCCCTGCTTAAATTGTGGGGCCTGGAACTTCCTGCAGCACTCGAGGCGCGGCTCCAGCCCTGAATACAGACGCTTCATCGCCTCTTCGGACCCGCTGGTTGTGCCGTGTGAGTTGCGCTCAGGATGTGGCCTGCACCTTTGTATAACTGATGCATGCACAAAGGTGGGGAAATAGGAAATGATGTATTTTCCTCTTCTGCCCTAGCTCTCTGCTGCTGCACTGACAGATTTAGTTACTCTTGATGAGGCAAAAGAAATATAATTGGAACAACCACAGGCTTTAGTGAAGTTTTCGGATTACCTTTGGATCCTGGGCTCCCTTGATGGCAGCCATTAACGCCTTCCAATATAGTATCAGTAGGCTACTAATGATGATGATGATGAAGTTCTTGGTAAACTTTACAGAACCTGTGTTTAAGGTCTCATGGGAAATCACATGTAAACTCTGTAGATTGCAGTTCCTGCTGTCATGACTGTAGTTTGCTGCATTGGTTTTTTAGGGGATGCTTTTTGGGGGGTGTATATAATCCAACACAAAATTTCTTATATGTGTTTATATGTAATGGATGGATAGATGGCCCAGTGGCACGTACCAGAGAATTTGGGGGGCGTCTGGTCAAGAGTGGTTGTAGCCAGTTGAGCCTGAATTTAGCACAGGAATAAGGAAATGTACTTGGCAGAGTGATTAATTGCATCTGATTAGAATCAATAATGTTAGTTTCTCTATACATTCACTTTGAAATGAGCAATCTTCTGAATTCTCAATATTTTATAGTGGTCGTTAAGATTATGTGTGGAAGTGGAAAGGGCTACAGCTAAATGAATATGGTGTGAAAACCTTACAGAAGCAATGTTGTCTTGTAAAACTAAGAATTACGTAATTGTTGTGGTCAAAGTTAATTGTATCATTATCCATAGAATACAGAACTGTGTTCCCGAAAGATATTTGTTAAATTTATACTTAAAATAGCAAGAAAATAACAGCAGTAGCATAACTATATTTTTAGTTATATTGACAATATATAATATGCGATATTATAATATACTATATGATACAGCTATATTTTGTAGTTATTTTTTTGCTCTTTTTATAAAATGACATGATTAGTTAAACATATAATTGATTTTTGTTTTGGCTAAAGGACAGCTAACGAAAACACGGGAAGGTGCATGTAATGTAAATTGGTGAGTTTCAAATTTGGCATCTGTAACTCGGAATTACTGCTATACTGAATGCAGTTATTACAGTTAAAAAAAAGCCAAGTGGGTATTTGCACTGTCAGATCGTGCCTCACTATATAAATGCTGAATCCTCTAAAAGGAATTTTCTCTGTATATTTTTAAACTAGGTCCCTGCTTTCAGTCTTGCTTTGGTTTTGCATCTTTTTTAGCCCAGTGTTCCCTAAACTGCTTCTGAATGGAGCATACCGGAGAGATATTTAATGCCTCAGAAATGGGATTTAAATTTATTTGTGCTGTCACAGGCAGAACACTGATGTGACAAGGAGCATCTGAAAATAAGATGCTTTTGTTAAAATTCTGCCTCCATACTGGAAAAAAAAATTCTTGATGTGTTTCTTCAGCTCTGCCTGAACTCTTCCACCTCCCTGCATGCAACATCATCAGCCTGCTACAGATCACTTGTTCTGAAGAGCGAGAACGTTCTTCTCAAGAGTGAATTTCCCGTGAAGAGCTCTTAGACATTGGTAGTCTGACAGTATTGTCTTTCTCCCACATTATTGTAACAATAAACCACTTTTTTCTTTAAGTAGAATGTCAAATTGAATCTCTGATCTTCCTTAGGGTTGAAGTTAGATGAGATTGTGGCAACAATCTCACTCCTTCCACACTTCTGCCTATGTGTGGCTTCAGTTGGGTTCATCTGACCTCTTGTGAAATTGCTTCAGCTCACTAAGCCTGCAGGAAGCTAGTCCAGTAGACAGTGTCTGTAGTTTTCTGTGGTCTCCTGGAGCTGAACCTCTGTATGGTGACGCTGTATGGTCAGACGCTATACGAGGGGTGTGAAAGGAGACTGGAATGCATAGCCAGGTATGGAGCAAGCTGGAGAGACAAGCACTGAGACAGACACTTTGGACTGCAGTGAGCTGTTAAGATTAGTTTAGCTGTCCTGTAAAGTGTCTTTAAAGACTGTGTACAAGTATCTCTATCTACGGTAAGGGAACTTGTCATGAACAAAAGATGATATTTTGTCAGAAGTTATTGCGAAGCAGCTGGTAGCAGTTAGACAATTTTACATGATATAAGCTTTATTATTTATGTGGAAGGTTTGTCTTTTCTAGCCAGCATCTCCTACCCCTAAATTTGTTGTGAATTTCATAGCTGAAATTGCATAGTACTGAAGTCTGTTGTGAAGGTATTCTACAAAAGCCTTGTGCTATGTAAAATATCTCCTGTTCTCTCCAAGTTGATAGGGCTAATATATATGTCCTGGCACGGATGGTTCTCCGAAGCAGATTTACGCTATCTTGAAAGATACAATTGTCCTTATTAATGAAATTGAGTTTTATGGTAGCAATTGTAATTCTCACTTCACAACAGTGTGTTTCTCCTATTGTTTTTGTCATTTTTTGTGATCTGGATGAGAGCAGTCTGCAGGATAAATGAGACAGTTGATTCTAACCTGTTACAGATTTCATCTACTGATTTAAAGTCACACGGCTAGTGATATGTACTTAAAGTGTAATATTATTTATTGAGATCTTTGGAAAGATTGAAATGGTGGCATACAGTGAATTACAGAACTGCAGTGTGGATTCTGAAACTTCAGCTTCTGTTTATCAGAAAATGCATTAAGAATATCTGCAGCTACTGAACGATGGGCCAGATGTGTTCTCATTTCCCTTGGCTTCACTGAGTCTTCACTGGTGTGACCGCAGTGCTAGTCAGGTGCTGTTATTCTACTTGTGGAAACTTTCCTTCCTATCAGATGAAGTCCACTTGTTATGTAGCATTTCAGGTTCCAGTGCAGGCAAGCATCAAAATTTAGAAGGCTTACTAGATACTTGTTTCTCACTACCGAGGATGGTTCATTCACCCTTTCCTCAGTGTACACTTCTTTCATAACTTCTGGGGTTTTTCCTTCCTTCTCATTTAGTAACACACTAATTTAAATACTAGATACCCTATAATATGTTTTACTCCTGACCAAGATTTTCCTCTAGTGTTTTTTAATGGTTTGTGTATTTTAGATCTATTTTTTTTCAGTATTACTTGTTCTTGATATTGTCTTCTGTTTTAATAACATTTTGTCCATAATTTACTTAGACACACTTTAACCATTACACTGCAGAATTTCTACTCTTTTGGGTTAGTTCTAGAGGATAGCATAATGCTAAACACTGAAGGGTGGGGTGGAGGGGGTAGGAGGAAATGAAGCCCCCCATCCTGTGTTTTTAATCCTCTACAGCTTTTAAATGTGGTCATCTGAGATGCAAAAGATGCATAGGCAGATGGATAGCTTAATGGCCTTATAGACTCTCAGAACTCAGTAAGCAAACTGTATTAACCCCCTGTTGCTAACAGGCACATTGACCTCGATCAGCTGAACCTCAAAGCAGTTGTGAGATGTGGAAAAATCAAAGAAAAGCTGGGTCTTGGGTAGATTCCTATAAAAGTAGTAACTTTAACTAAATGTTTTAACGATACCAGATTTGAAGGCTCTCATTTCAAAAGGTTACTCACAAGGCTCAGAAGGACAGCTCATGAAGCAAAGAATGGTGTACTAAACCTACCTAGGTTTAATTGAATAGGTTTGGATGGGAGGGCTGCTGATGTAAGATTTATAGTATTGTTGAACTTTGGTCTGTTCTTCTGAAATTTCAGACAGATTCAGCAAAAACTTCAGAGAGAAATTAATGGAAAAAATAATTGTGCTAAAAAGCGTAAGTTGAATAATCAGGGGAAAAAAAAAGTGAATTAATTGGACTCTTATTTCATCAAGAAGAAATATACCAGGCAAAGAAAAGCAAAACTAATTTAGTTTTGGTGCAAGCGTAGCAAGCACCCAAAGCAAAACTGCAGGATAAGAAGTAAGTGTTGGACAAGAGAAATGTGATGGGGTAAATGAAGCGTGGCTAAATAAACAGAGCAGAGTATGGAAATGCCATGACAAAGTACTGAGAAAGTGAGTTTTCAAAGAAGCTGTGACAAAATAATGTCTGCCCTACATCTCACACTGCTGCTGAGCTGAAAAGTGGCTCTGCAGATACTTAGTGGTTTCTGTGATGAGTCCTCAGCAGCGCAGGAGGGCAATGTGTTAAGATGAACTGCAACTTTAATTACATTATTGGAGTGGCAGGAGGTCAATAATATTTGTAATATGAGCATTTGTGACAAATCAATTGTATAATGAAAGTGATTATAACATCGTTAGAAGTCTGATAACCCAATAACTTTGTGATAATTACTTCTCACTTACAGGGAATAATTTACCACAGGAGATGCTGAAATATTATATAGGAACACTAATAACTGTAGTCATAAATGAAGCGTATGTGCCATTTAGTATCAAGTTTGAATCCCATCATTCAGTTGAATGTTATGGATTTTTGACAAGTAGGGGCTGGATTTAGAAAGGTATTTAACAATATATATATGTCTTTGGGCCCCTAAATACCCAGAGAAATATTACTTTAATGTGTTGTTAGATACAAAGTTGATGGGGGTTGTTTTGATATTTGGGGTGTGTTTGTGGTGAGGTGCTTTTTGGGGCTTTGTTTTCTGTCAGACAAGTGAGACCACTGACCCCAAGGCAGGAACAGGGCTGTAAACAAGTGCTCGAGGGCAGAGTATGAGAATGAGAGTCCACTTTTTGGTAACAATTAGCAAGGGAATAGGGTTATAATTCCTAATTAACTCCTGAGATACTCCTCCCTGCCACTTACTAATTTAACCTGAATAGCTGATTAAGCTCATTCTCGAGAACTATGCTGTCCGCTTCACAAACAGTTTGTCCTCTAAGACTAACGTGACATTATGATATATTATTTATAAAACTGTCCCATTTGAAGAAAGGACAATTAATACTTTTCAGAAAAGTTCCTATGCTACACTATTGACTATTGTAAGCAATAGTTCTACATATTTAGTACCTTCTCTGTTAGGTTCTCTGGCCTTGAACACTGCCAGGGATCCAGGGGCAGCCACAGCTTCTCTGGACAGCCTGTGCCAGGGCCTCACCACCCTCACAGGGAAGGATTTCTTCCCAATATCTAATTTAAATCTTACCCTCCTGAAGTTTAAAGCTATCACCCCTTGACCTATCACTCTGTGCCTTTGTATGAAGATCCACGGTGATGCTGAAAACAAAGTATTTGTAGAACAAAGTGTCTGCTTCATTTTTGAACTTGATGAGGAAAAACTTTGTGGATTCATATGGCTTCTTATTGAGTAAAATAGTTCTGCTGGCAGTTGGTCTCCAAGTTGCACATAATTGGGTTTTTTGCTTGATATTTCTTAGTCAGTTTTATAAATGGTTGTTTCAGAGAAGCTTAAAATGTTGACCTTGGCCCTTTTCAAGCTAGGTATTTTCAGGAAAAGTATAATAGTAAGAGAGAAAAACAATACTGTGATTACAGTAATGTCTCAAGATTTAAGTAACGTTTTAATTTATGGTTCTGGGTTTGGTTTTTTTTTTTAATTTACAACTGATTTTCTGTTGTACATTTTTGTAAATGCAATTTCCTGGCCTTGAGGAGCGTGCTTGTTGAAGAGAAGGGAATTGCTGGTTGTCACTGGCCGTAATACATTGTTTGGAGTGTCATGGCACGTGGCATTTCATTTCATTCCTCACTAAGGTGAGGAGCTCAGATCCATAAAAGAAAAAAAAATCAAGTCTCCGTGGCAACATGTTAATCCTTTTATGTAAACAGCACACTTTCCCCTTGCATGTTTGTTACCTCAAGGAGAAGCATCCTTTTATATAGATAGGTGTGCACGTTTACTTTTTCATTTAAATGTGTTAAAGAACTGGTCAGTTTTCTGTAAGACCAAATGCAGCAAACAACCTGAACACATCAGAGCTCCCACTTCTGTCCAGTGACACAGTAATTCAGAAGGAATCCTCCCTGTATCCTGCGTGCCAAAACGTTTGTCAGTGTTTACATTCGGTGGTGTTGCACTGGATTCCACTGGGGTTTGTCCTTGTGTATTCATGACACACACTGCTTCCTTCTTACCCTTTCCTCAGTCTCCTCTTCAGATTTGACTAGTTATTTTTTTCCCATCAGGTGGCTAATTGTAAAAAAATAAATTATGAAAAGGCTGTAGAGCCTGCAGAAACCCATTAAAAACTCTGCTTCCCTGATGAGGATTTTCTGCTTAGACTTACAGCTGAGACTTGACAGTTAATCAGCTTTTAATTTGATTAGCACATGACATATATTGACTTTATTTCATTTGAAGTTATCGGTCAACATTTCAGGAAGTACCAGGTCTAATTTCTCCATATAAAATTCTAACTGCATCAAGCAGTTTTCTTTATAATACAAACTTTTAATCTTATCAGGTTAGTTAAGAGGCATTTTCCATAAACATATCCTGGTTGACATTAATTATATTACCATCCTCTAATTTTTTGTTTATGAAGATATAACTAGATTGTAGTTTATTTGTGTAAACTATTTCATAGACTGGAGAGATATTAAAAAAGTTAGTTTTCTGGAAACCAGTTTCATTTTGTTTCAAAAGTCATTCAGATTTGGGGTGTGGGGTGTTTTTGGCATCTTCTGTCACTGTAGCAAACATTCTAAATGCTTTTAGGGGCTATTGCACTTGGAGTACCTAATTTTGATTTGGATTGGTGATTTTTTTAAATTTTTTTTTTGTGAATGCCCTTACTAAACTGCATGAATTAATTATCTTCCTGCCTCATTAAATATTTTTGTGGGTTTTTTTTTTTTTTTTACAGGTGATTGAAAAGTGGCCACAGTAGTTGGAGGCCATTGTCCAAACTTCTGGCACTTGAGCTGAGGTAAGAAGCTTATCTTTCACTCTGTTCCATTACTTGAGATGCAAAATCTTTGTTTAATAAAAACTTAATGTGTGTTTACCTTTATAGTAGTACTAAATTGAGAGACATTGACCTGTTTTTCTTAGTTCTCTGACAGGAGGTTTGAAATGGATAAACTGCCTTCCTTAGTATTTATCCTTGTCTATAGTGCTGATTAAATTAAAATAAAAACCATATTTTCTGATTACCCAATTTTGTCATTCCTTCCTCCTCTCTCTGGCCCAAAGGTAAGTCTGCAGATAGGAATTGTTTACCTGCCCTAAAGCAAATAGGATGTCATCTTATGTGTGTCTCTGGTATATCAATATAAATTTTTACATTAATCAGTGTGTTAAGTGTTGTGAGTTTTTATGACTGTAAGCACTACTTGGATCAAAAAGTAATTAGAGAAGCATAGAGAAAAGTAATTGACTTTGTAAAGCAGTAGGCAGATTCTAAAGACACTTAGGGAAACAGAAGTCTTGAGTTTTCCTGGCTGGTATAAATTAAATTAGTGGAAAGAGAGTCTGGGTGCTTTCTAACATGCTTTCAGGAAATATGGCCTCTGGAAGCTGTTAGGTCTGCTTCACATTAGATAAAGTTCACCTTAGTTTCCTTCCAAAATTTTTTGGGAGCTTAAATATATGATGTCACCATGCGTTTACATCAACTAAAATGGAAGGTGAATCCTGGGTGAATCCTAGGAAATTCAGTATATCACAGAATCACAGAGTAAGTGCATACTTAAATAGTCTTTCATGTTTGATTGGTTGTTACTCTTTTCAAGAGGAGCAGTATGTGAGCCTGAATCAGGTCAGGACAAGCTTTGAAATCAGAGGCCAAACACACAGCATTTCTGTGTGTCTCTCCTTGACATGGGTTTTGTTGAAAGCAAAACCATTTGGGAAGAAGAATTATGCTCTAGTCAGAGCAACCTGCCCACTCTTCAGAACCAAGAGTTTATCAGCCAGCTGGTCACAGTACTGAACCACAGCCTAACAGACCCCCTCATGTGCCATACTGACCAAGGTAAACGTGCCCCTTTATTTGGTATTTGCCTCCTCTTTAATCGCCCATAGAGTTCTAAGGTTGGTGAACAATCTGTAAGTTGATGTATTGCAGTCAGACATCAGTACCTAAACTTCTCACTGAGATGTTCCTGATGCATTTTCCCTCTCATTTAGTTCACTTGGAGCTGTTTCATACAGTTGCTATAGCAGTTCACCTATCTTTTTCTTCACCGGTCTCCAACCTTATGCTATATTGAAATTTCATTTTATAAAATACACAATTAAGAAATACTTGGTATAGTGTATTGCAAGACCTGAAGTTAGGTCATGTAATTTACATGAGGGTTAGACACAGAGTAGCCATAGATTATCTTCTTTACTCAGATCATCCTCTGTTCAAACAATACATCATGATGTTTAAGCAAAGGAATCCCGATATCCTGCGGTTTCCACAGCAGACTGATGGCTGGGTTAGAAGGGCCTCTCTGCCCATAAATCCGAGGGACACAGTTCTGATGTGGGAGATGGTGCACCATCAATTTGAACAACTGAAGAAAATCCACTATTGCTGTTTATTCTTCCTGCTGTGTAATGTACCCTTCTCATTTCCTTAGTAATCATTCCATGGTCTCCCATTTTTTTAATGGGTGATTTGAAATTATGTATCACTTTGCCGTGCAGTGCAAATATTGTACCCCTCAAACTAAGAAAATGCAACCAGAAAAATACAGAATTTAGGTATGGAGTTCAAGGATATTGACAAACAGGGATGCAATCAGCATTTCCTTTAAAGGCTTAAGGCATGTTGTTTACAGCTAGTTTGGATGTTATGCTATAATTAATAGAAGGTTGCCAAAGGACATTCTATTTGACAAACTGATTTAATTTAATTGAGCAATGGACAATCTCTATTAAAAAAAAAATGTCAGTTTATTAACATAGTTATGGTCAATAGGAGCTGTATGTAGCACTTTCAGAAACTGGGTCAGTGAACTTTATATGATGCAGTAACTTGGTCTGGTTATGTCAAGACACAATTTTGTTTATGTATCAAGAGCAGGTCACTAGTTAGAGTTTCTTTTAGACTCCAGGTCATTTGGATGGATGATCCAGTCCTCGTGTAAAACTGGTGAAGAAATAAAAACATTATTAGTAGCAAATTCACAGTTCTCTTTTACACTACTAAATTTCATTTCTGCTTTTGCAGTAAACTCTATAAACTAAAAATACTTGTGGGGCAAAGGAAGTAAGGCAGCTGATCAGAATACAGAATTTCTTTGCATTTCAAGCTGTGCAGAAATAAATCCTTGCCGTGGGCAGAGACAAACAAAATTAATTACACCAGTATCAGGGAAAAAAGAAACAATTCTATATGCATATGGATAAGGAAACCACAGTAGCAACATTCTTGGCTGAAAGGTTTTCATCTTGCCACGCTGCTTAGTATTTTTATTATGGCACAATAAGATTTCTTATCTGGTTAATGTTGCCGTATGTGAAGAGCAATCTTGACCTGAGAGCTGGAGAATGAATTATTCATAACAGAGGAGAAGAGGCAGAGAAAAAAGTTCAGCCAAAGGTGAGAGGAATTGTGACCTATTAGGAAGGGAAATGGAGATACAGGTTCTGTTCTCTGCCTGCTCTGTGACCTTGGGCAAGAAACTTTATCTCCCGTTTTCACCGTTATTTCTCCTATCACTTGCCTGTCGTTCTTGTTTAACCTGTGGTCTCTGAGGCAAGGGTTGTGTCTTACTGCTGATGCAGATTCTGCATGTAACTGTGAAACTGGGGCAAACTAGCACAGTTTGCACCCATCTGTGGGAGGAAGTCTGAGATGAGCACAGTAAAAGGATGGTTACAGCAGTAGTTTGTCTGTCATCCCAGGAGTATATACCCATACCTAGGACTGACACAGGGAAATGAATGCCCATTGTACTTGCTGTAGACTCTGACATCAATGGACTTGCTAAAATCATAATAATATATTTCTTTTAAAGGCTCATTCTGGCAATCTGACAAACCACCATTTAGCTCTAACAATCAGTTTGATCTTCATCCCAAGCAATAGGCTTGTTGATTGCTTTGAGAAGACTGAAGTTGCAGGCTGGAATAAATTAAGGAATTGAACTGCAGAGAGCGAGAACAGGGCAGAGACGTTACTGTTTCCAAGGTTCTTCATGACTTAGGAGGTTTGCTCCATTCTTTTTCTGCCATCAAAGTTTTTTCCATTTCATATCTTATTTTTGCATGTCATCTCTTGTCCTATAAAACTTAAAGCTGCCTGTCCACTTGTGCAGCCTCACACAGACAGATGCTTTGTGCTTCTTCCCCCTTGAATCCTTTGCATAGGACAGCACTCCTGTCGTTTTCTCCATGTTTCAGTGTTTCACAAGAGCACAGCTGTGGAGCACATATTGGGAATAAACTGGTTTATATTTGCAGATTTAGACTTCCACTCAGAAAAACAACTAAAACTCTTATGTATGTTACATTCTTGTAGAGTAGGGACCTCTTTCCAGCATCACCCATTAAAGAAGTAATTAATTAAAATGCATTACAATCTGTGTCATATAAAAAACCCTTCACAACCAACCAGAAAACAACAGACTAAACAGAACTCCTTTGGCCATCTCTGTCTCCTGTGTGGAAAATTACTTCTTAACTAGTAATTTAACCTTTACTCTTCCTCTGTAAACTGTAAACAATTTAGGGTGTAGACCTTTTCTCCCCTTTTGTTAAAAGGGTGACAAAGCACACCCAGCATGCTTTGTGTCCCAAACTCCTTTACTCCTACTGTGCTTTTGTTGTCACTTTTATTTGTACAAATGTGTACATACAAGAATGCTTAAGAATTGCCTATTCCAGACTTTATTCAAGGGAAAAGGTGACATAGATAATTGTCACTTTAGGATAGATACACTGTGCATGAGAACAGTTTTCATAAAATCAGACTTGGCAACAGAAACATCAAACTGGAAACCTCATTTGTATATTTTTGTGAGGAATCTCTGCAATTTTGTGAAAAGATAAAATCTTTGCTTTCAGTCAAAACAGCTTCACTCTTTGCATAGAAAAACTGTGTGTTCCTGTGGAGGTAGGACATATTGGGGGAGAAAACTAACTTTTTTTTTAAACATCTGATTCTTTACATGTAACATTCTGATTAGATATGGGCATAAATTCATGTGTCTACAGTACACTAGTCCAATTCTTTCCATATCCCCTAGGGAAATAAGTTTCTTTTACAGCAGTTTACTGCCATTTCTACAGAACTATTAGGTTGATGTTTCTCCTGAGTGAAAAAAAATTCAGTGGCAGAATTTCTTTATACACACTTTATACCAATTCCTACTGCAGAATGAACTCTTACTGCTCTCAATTCTTACATTACCTCTTGCAAACTATGCTGGGAGATAAGACTTAACTGTCTGTCCACACAGCTAATACTGTTTTCAGAGTTTGGAAAATAGAACTGGGGAAGCAAAAAGAGCACGTAGAAAAGAGGCAATTTATATAATTTTTATGATTCCATATAACTTGCTTTAAATTTAATTTCTTTCAAGGTGTTTATTTAAATTAATCTTCATACTTAAAAAATGAATGTTACATAGGAGGAATAATGAGAAACTCTTAGACATCTAATATATTGTCATAAACCTTATTTGAGCTTTAGTTATGGGGTTATTTTACAGATGGAGTATAGGCTGAAAGTAATTTTACAAAAGTTAGCTTGGGTCAAATCTCCTGGACTTTGAGAAATTTCTTGTCCCTCTGTACAAATCTTTTTACAGTATATTAGGTGAAAGGGAACATGACTCTTTTGACTTTTTTTTTTTTTTTCCCTTTCAAACCTGTTTGATATATTGCAGTATGGGAGGTGGGGCAGTTTGATTTTTGGGAATCACTATAATTGTAATTGCAAACAACAACAACCGTTTAGGAGAGAGGAGTGTTCTCCTATTAGATGGAAGGTGGACATACTGGCATTGCCAAGACTATGTGGCATGAAAAAATTGCCTGTAGGACACATAGATTCTATAAAGTGTCAGCATTATTCCTTCAGGGTTATCAGCCTTCACTGTAACTGCTGACTTTAAATTTGTGGCATCTATCCTGGGATCTAAAGTGAACTAATAAAACCAACAAAAGGCCTCATGATACCTAGTTCATTCTGGCTTGAGAAATTAATTTTTCAGGATCAATGTTGTTTAAGTTACATTTGGAAACTTTTTCTAATAAAGTTCTGTCACTCAGGTTGTCAGTCATTTTACCCAGGAAGAACTGTTTCAGGTTATTCTAGCTAAGAAATTTGTGTCTCTGTCTGTGGCACTGACTGGAATGTAACAATTAGGACTTTGCATCCAGTGAGAGTTAGGAATTTTAAGCTCATTTCTCCATGTATACATGAAGAAAATGAAGCTATGATGGAGATGTGGCTCTGTTCTGCATAGCATATGCTAACATGTTCTTCTCAATGTAAACTCTTACCTTCAAAATAAACTTCTGAATGCATATTTTTCTCAAGGTGCTCATAGAAGTTTATGTTAGTTTACGGTGTGCAGCAATTCCCAGAAAAATAATACCAGGAGAAGTCACTGTGAATTGTGTTATAAAAGCTAGAATCACTTATTTCCCTTTACAATTTAAAACACTGCACAAGATTCTCCAGGGTGGAAATAACATCTCCAGCTGGCCTGGTTTGTGTTACTAAAAGTAATGCCACCAAAAAAGTAGGGTTTTCTATAATTTAGTCCCTAGTATGGACCTTATTACCGGAGTACGTGGGATTGTGTTTCACTGTAGTTTTGTGACAATGTCCATCAGGAGGAAAAGAAGAAGAAAAAAGAAAATCCTCACTAATCACAGAACATCCTGGCTCATAAGCATCTGGTAATGAAAACTAGAATTCAGTGAAAATCCACTTGAAATGTTTGAATAAAAAGCAGTTGTTCAGGAGGCTGAGTGTGTGATTTAGCCTCTCAAAATTAGTCTTTTAAAGTTCTACTCATTTATGACATTCTGAATTCACTTTGTGGCTTCTTTTGTGTGCACAGCTTTCATTGTCTTTTGCTCATAGATCAGCCAATTGTTATATAAATTAAGAAAACCTTCACATTCTGCAAATCAAGGTGTCTATAGTTTGGTTTTGTTTGGGCTTGTGCAGAGGCTGTGATGCTTCTCATAAGTGCATGAAGAGTGTTTTGAGTAGTCATTGCAGGACTTGGCCACTGCATTGCATATCTCTGTAAACAGGAAGTGCAAGCAGGTGCAAACACATTAGGGGTATCCACCCTGCACTTCTCCAGGACCTAGGAATGGGGTAGTGCCTCTGAGGAGGAATGTGACATCTTGGATGCTGTTATGGGTAAAAGCGTAAAACTTCATCAGCATTTAAGTATCAGAGTTCTCCTTTACTTGAATGAGATCAGAGTTAGCTCAGTTGGGTCAAAGCTAATGTAGAATAAGAAAGGAGTAGATGCTGCTACACAGCAGCTTTCTGAGAGTGGAGAGCAGGATCTAAGTGCATTATTTTTGTGACCCTTCTGGGGTTGTCATCGGGTAGGCCTGATGGATCTAGTAATTATGGCTTAGGTTCTTACCTCTGATAACTACTGTGTTACTGCATCCTTTTGTTCAGGGTTGCTAGCACCTCTGCAGTGACAGGAGACCTGAGTTGCATTCCAGCCTGAATTACGTCAGGGTCCTATGAACACTCTTGGCCACTTCAGCACCAATTCAAGCACACACGCAGGTTTTCTTCAACCAGCCCTGCTATGGGGCTGCAGGTCTGGCAGAAAGAGGGGGCAGACAACAGTTGAGATTTCCACAAAGGCTTTTGTTGTTGTTGTTGTGCAGGAGTGAGAAACCTTCGGTTAATTTGCTGCCTTAATTAGTATGAATGAATCCATGGTGCAACTCCATTAACTTCAACTAACCCTGCAACATCATTAAAATGACAGAAAGGTATTGATAGTTCCCTAATGTAGCCAAGTTGTTGGAAAAGGAATCACCCTAGTTTTTATATAACTGAACTAAAATCTACTTGTATTCTGTTTTGTAAATATATTCTCCCAAATAAAGCAGTCCCTACTTTAGCTTGCAGCAGTGGGTTTCCATATGATTCCACTGATTCCTTTGCAAGAGTGTTAGTTTGCCTGTTAAGAGCCAGAGGTTTCCTTGTAATTTATGAGAAGGCAAGAGGGAAGAAGGAGTGACAGTGTAAGTTTTCAGGCATAGCTCATCAACCAGTAGTGTTCTAATAGGTAGACGTAGTTTGCCAAGAGAGTTCTTCCTGCCTATGCATTTAATGTTTTACAGCTGTTGTCAGATATTCTGCAGCAAAACTGGTGGTGCTGATGCTACTAGAATCAACTTACAAACCAACCACATAACTGACCATTATTTGTTCAATGAATCTCTCTCTTGCTAAAGGGATCTGCCATGTGATAAACCTGAATCCTGTGTCAGGATCATGAATGATAAATCTGCCTTCGGTTCATTGAGTCTACTGAAACAAGTATTTTTGAGCCAGGCTAATTCATTAGGCATCCTTTTGGTTTGGTGGTCGTTTTCTGACATTATCCTTCAGATCTGTCTTTCTCTGTGACTCTTTGCCTGACATTGTGACTGCATATAGCCCTGGAGCAAAGCAGACTCTGAAAGAATTGTAAGAAACAGCTTCTGAAGTGGGTATTTCAGAATAATAGCAGAGTTGTTTTTTTGTTGACCCCTCAGACCTTGGTGCTAACTTAGCTGGGTAGGGTTGAATGCAGCAAAAGTGGAAGAAACAACAAATGGGATTTTGCCTGAGGCTAGCAGTCTTTTTAAAGAGGATCTGGGGGCATGCTCAGTCACTTTACATGGTGATATTTGTGAAAAGAAGAGGTTAGTGGGTCTCCACTAACTGCTATATCAAGATACTTCTTTTGAGCTGTCACAGCCTCAGACAGTTCCTGTCCAGTATCTTTTCTAGCTATAAAACTGTCCTTGACTTGACAAGTTCCAGGATGGGTATGATTTCTTTTGTAAGTATTTTTCCCCCTTCCTTTTTAAGTCAGCAGTCAAAAGGAGGGGAATGTTTTACCCTAATTATAGAATCAAGGGAAAACTATCAGGGGAGAAGGCAGTTTCCTACTCAGCATTTAGTTCTTGCTTAGCCACTGTAAATTACAGTCTGTATCCTCCGGTGCCAAAAGCACCTGAGTGAATTCCTGGGTTAGGAGCTTTGATGCCAAGGATGTGGCACCACCATTTGCCTGAAATGCAAATTAACTTTTGCCTCTTTCCATCTTGAGGCAGTAGAACCAGCTATGTTTGCAAAGCACCTGGTGCAAGAAGGGTGCATCTAAGGTAAGACTTATTACTAGCTCTTTTTCTTGCTGGCATGTGAACGAGGATTTTATGTTCTGTCTGCTGCTTGTCACGCCCCCGTTCCTGGCTTTGCTGAAAATATACTCAGGGTGCTTCTTCAGGAGAGCTCGTCCCAGAGTTCGACATTTATCTCTGCCCTGCCAGTGAACGTGGAGAAGCCTTTACTCAGCTGAGTAAGCAACAGTTTCTTGCAGAACATGCCCAGAAAGTGGGAAGGGCAGCATACCAGTCTGCAGAAAGACCTTTAAACTCTGAGTATTGAGGAGGGAAAATAGAAGGCTGCTCAGAGGCTTGTCGTTCATGAATTCTTGCAATTGAGTGAGAGGAAACATTAAGAACTGTATCCCGTTTTTTTTTTTTTTTATCCTTATCTGCTTCAGTCCAAATACTGAAAAGCAACTATTCTCTCCCCCTCTTCTTCACATTTACTGTTGTTTACAGGAAAAAATCACAACCAACCATAAATTACTCCGTTTGGTATGAAGTTTGCACATTTATTTCCATCAAATTTATAAGATCCTTGTTTCTCTCCTCCCCACCAACTGACAATGTAGAAAATGCTTTGCTGGAAAATCCAGACTGCTGTGTTCCTGCCAGCCTGTAAATGATGTGTGACAAGTGGGCAGAGATATTTAGATTTCTAATGTGATTCTCTGAATATATTGCTAGTCCTGGCTCTGCTTTTCATTTTCTTCCTGCTTATTATAGATGACATATTTGTCCCCAGAAGCTGTGTTCCAACTATTCTGGGAATTTGTTTGGTTTTCTGAAATATTTGTTTTAATTATGTCAGCAGAATCAAAGCATCATTGACTATCACTGAATAAAAAAGTTGTGTTGTATGTATAACAATAGGGAGCGAAGGTTCCATAAAAAAGATAAATCCTTTAGTTTTTGTTTCATCTTAAGATCAGATGATATCTTGGACTTGAAGGGACTTCCAGAGAGCTTTTGTCCACACCCTACCACTAAAAGTAGAATGGAGAACACAGAATCTCTTTGGGGAACCTGTTACAGTGCCTGTCTGTCCTCAGGAAGCGAAAAGTGAACCTCTCATTTCAACTTCATTCCTCCGTGTGATGTAGTAAATGACCTCTTAAACTTGTTGCTTCTCTTCACATGTCCCCACCGCTTCTCTCCATGGGGATGGAGGTTTGGTGGTAGAAGGAGGGTCCACATACAGTTTACAGTCGGTTCCTACTGTGATGAAGTGAAAGGCTGTTGAAACAGTTCTGGTCTTATGGGTACTAGTTGTTGGCTTCCTTTGCTTCTAGAAAGATCACATAAATTTATGCATGTGCCTGATGAATGACATCAGCAAATATATCCAGTTTAAACTGCAAAGCGTTTCATATGACCAGTTTGTTCTGTGGCCAGTGGTGCAAGGAAGTAGTGATAGAGAAGATAGTGATAGAGGTTGGGTTTTTTTTTCTATCAGAAAGGAGATAGAAGCTCTTAACTACAGGCTGGAGATCTGTGGGGAATAAAGGAGGACAAGAACTTTGGAACTGTAGTGCGTAAGCAAACCAGGCTGAGTGCAGCTTTTCTCTTAGAATACCCAGCCTGGCTGGCTGGCCAGTGTTGGCTGACATGCATTTTAGGGATAGCTGCATCCTTTGAAAATGGAATTGACACTGGTGGAGTTTTCATGACCACACTGAGCAGTTTATTTTCTCGGATTGTAGTGGAGACAGACATAAAGCTCAGTTTTGTTTGCAAACACCTGTTGACTTGGAACAATATCACAGATCAAACCCCATTTATGGACTCTTGAGTCTTCTAATGAGAGAAAAAAGATCAAGTAGTTGGAGATAGTGCTATGACGCTGAGTTAATTATCTCTGTCTGCCCTTTCCCAGTATTTCTGCATGAGTCCTACCAAGCTCTAAAGCATGGGGCTCAAACAAGGTTCAGAGTATAGAAAGCTTCAGGCCAGGTTCAAACTTACTCTGTTACTACTGAGCTGAATTCCCCTTTAAAAAGGTTGATGTCTTTCTGATTACAAGTCAATCATTACTGATATAATGACCTGAGATATGACCTAATCACTTCTATACTATGTAAAACTGTGAAGAATCTGTTTCACTTTCTGCTCAGTAGTTTTATTAACATAGCATGTTGGTCCTGGAAAGATTTGCTGTGAAGCTTTTCACAAAGCAATGACTGCTGCAGTTGAGGATATGTTGCCCATTGAACACAAAGAAATTTCTTTCCCAAAACATCGAAGACACCCCACAAGAAACTGGTGGGCTAGGACAGAGGTGGTGCTGATCAGACATGCACAGTACAGCTTGGATGAAGGAGTTCTGAATTACCAGGAATACTTCATCTGAGAAAGACGAGCAGCTTGTTTTGGTATAGTACATGCATGTGCTGGTGTAGGGCCGTTTGGTGAGTCCCTGTTAATTTCTACAATAGAATAATCTCTGTTCACCTGAAATGCAACAGGAAGACTGGTATGGAAATAGCTTTACTAGAGTAGAATACCATGCTATAATCCTAGTGAAACAGCATAGGATCATCTCTCTGTTGCTCATTGCTTCTGTTTTGTTTTTCCTTTTCAAATAGTAATCATAAGCACTTTTTCTATTTAGCTTGAGAGTCACAATTCTCAGTTATCTACAGGAGCTGTACTGTTCTCTTGTTACTTATGTGCACAAAGGAATGGAGCACAGGAAACACTTTTTATTGCAGTGCTCGAGGACAGAACAGTCTTGTCACGACTTAAATTTGAATTAGCTTCTGAAAAAAACACGTACTGTGGGTATGAAATCAGAGCAACATATGAATTTTCCATGGGTAATAGTTCTGTGACTAATTTACAATGACCATTCTTAGTTTATACTAATAACCACATCAAATAGTGAGAACAGTGTATTAGATGTTCATTGTGAAGTGAGTCGTATTGAACACTTCTATAATCATGTAAATTTGACAAATTAAATGTAATAAAATCAAGAATCCATTTTTAATGCCCCAAAATATCAGATCTGTCAGTATTTGTGCCTTAGTTGACCATACTAGAAGTAGGGGCTTATAGAATCATAGAATCATAGAATGATTAGGGTTGGAAAGGACTCCCAGAGGTCATCCAGTCCAACCCCCCTGCAAGAAGCAGGGACACCCCCAACTAGATCAGGTTGCTCAGGGCCTCATCCAACCTGGCCTTGAACTTCTCCAGGGATGGGGCATCCACCACCTCTCTGGGCAACCTGTTCCAGTGCTCCACCACTCTCACAGGAAAGAACTTTTTCCTAATATCCAATCTAAATCTCCCTCCCTCTATTTTAAAACCATTACCCCTTGTCCTCTCACAACAGGCCCTACTGAACAGCCTCTCCCCATCTTTCTTGTAGCAAGCTTCCTGTGAAGCAAAATGTAATTTGTATAGGCTATGCTTCTGGCCACATCCATATTGCTATAAAAATGAATCTGATGACTCTAATTGGAGATCAAGGCTGCCATGACATGAATGAGAAGACACCACCTGTTGGCAGTGCATGATGGAACATGTTGGACTCCTGTAGGTTGATGTGACAAGGCCAGATCCACAGCCTGGTGTTTTACTGAACAGAGGTTCACATTTCTCAGCTACAAGCAGCTTCTTGTCCCCTGTGGGACTTGATGTGCAAGACTAACATCTGCATCCCATATGTTGTGTTGTGGAATTGGAGGAAAGCTGCATCAGGGAATGTATGAGTTAGTGCCGAGGCACAGTGGGGGATGCAGGCTAATGATCCTTATCCCCTGTGCTGCCCATTTGTAATCTGCACTTGATTTTGCTTGGTCATACCAGTGACATGAGCAGGAGAGTTGGAAGCTTTATAAATGAGATGGTTCTTCCCCAGTGCTTTAAGCCATCGGGAATCTTAGCACAACACACAAACCCCCCAAAAATGTGCTAAAACATGCCAAGCCCATGTTGACCATGGAGCAGGTGTGGGACAGCCATCCCTGGCTGAAACAAGGTGGTTTCACCAAGAAGACTCTAGAATGGGACATGAAGAAGCAGCAAAGGAATAATACTGCCAGGAGTTGAGTGCAAGTGAGTGAATATCCAGAATGCCATTGGACATGGCACATCAAGCTGTTAATCAGGCAGCACTAAATAGGGATGCTCAAATTGTTTACAGAGCACTTTTGTGTTCTGAGGAGCAGTAGTCTTGCTTTTGACTGCAGAGTGTGATATCAATTACTTTTACCCAGAACATTCTTTGAATATTTACCAGCTTGTGAGCAAATCTTAAGAAAGAAAATTGTGCAGCAGAAAAACTCAAGGGTGGTTTGTTTTTTTTTTTCCCTTTTATCAGGGAAAGCAACAGAGCAGAGTCTCAGATTCCATCCTGTTCAACTTTCCCCCTCTTCCTTGTTCCTGAAGTTAAATAATCTCTTCAGAGTAGATGTTAATGAAAATGTTAGAGAGGCAAGTTTATAATAGACCTCATGATATCTTTTCTTACTTTATTGCAATGCTTTAATCTCTTGGTTTGTTTTTCAAGTGCCTGCAGCATGTGTGCATGAGTAGGTTTGGGAATGTACCATGCACTTGAGTCATGTGCGTGTTGAGCTGTAACAATCCCACTGTTGCTGAATACTGGGAATCAAGGCTGTTCTTTGTAGTGAATAGATCAGGTCATGGAAAAGTAGATGGAAAATAAACACATGTTAGGTATTTGCTGGACATGGTCCTCTTCCTTTTCTGCCACCGTGACAACGTTAGATATGTGGTTTTATAAATTCTGATGTCAGCAGGGGTAAATCAAGCATACAGTATATCCACGAATATTCATTTAAAGAGAACAAAACTGGTCACACCACCAGCCCCCACCCCAGCTAAATCTCTGGATGCATTACATCAGTATATTATCTGCCTCATCAGAGAGCCTGTAAATTGTGACATACGTCATCAAAACACCCTTCCTCTAATGATTCATAATGCAACATGGTGTATTAGAGGTAATCCATTTTAAATTTTCCATAAACTGCCAGAGTAATTTATACTAGGTTTTTTTTCTATAGAAAGAAGGGCAAACCTGCATATGTTTTGTAGTGTATAGAGCTTATACCAAAGTTCACAATGTTAATGTGTATTTTTATATTGCAAAATCTGTTGATGTGTTAAGTACACAATGTACAAGCAGTGAGTAGTGTAGAGTTGCCTTTGCTGCAAAACAGCTTAAACCATTTCATTCATCACATTCATTTCAATAGCTACTGCATGGTTATTAAGCCAAGCACTATTCTTAGGTCTGCTCACTTTGTATGTGACAGAGAGGAAAATAAATATACTTTGATTAACACAATTATTAATTTGTCCAGTCATGCTATCACAGAATATCTGAGAGAGAAGCGGAAAGGTTACCCACTCCTTCTCTTTTATCTTGCCTTTCACTGTGGTGGTGATGTTTTTTGAAATCTTCTGTCCTGTGGCCGGTTAGTTATTTTTCAAGAATAAATCTGGGTACATAGATACAGAGGTTTCTGTATCCAGGCAAATGGGGCAGCGAGGAAGCTTAAAGCAGAATTGGATCTTTTGTAGTTGCTTCCCTTAGCAGTCATGTTCTGGAAAAAAAGGGAGTAAGAATATTTCACACTTAGACAGTTTAATTCTGAACTGTAGGGTGAAGGCAGAGCAGCCCATACAAAACAAATTCTATTGCATACACCTACTTTGGGGCAGTTGCTTGGGAGCCTGTCTGAGCATTGGCACTGTGTGTATCTGACTAAATCTTTAAAGATCATAAAAAGGTAGGGTTGGGAATTTGGGGTCACCTGAAACAAAGGTGAAGGAAGGTCACTTTGAAGGAATCTGAGGTTTCAGTGAAAAGACCATTACTGGCATTGGGGTGGTAAAAATCTGTATAGAGTCACTGGTAAATTACTGGACTGTGTGAGAAAAACAGAACCTGAAAGAAGCTTTGAAGAGCCTTTTACTTCTACTGCAATTTGCTTAACTGCTTATAAATGGCAATTGGTTATTTAGTCATGTAAATGCTTCCTTCTATTTTTCTGTCCTACTTGTGGGAATTTCTTGTGGGTACTTTCTTGTACCTTGTTTGTTGAGTGTTGACTGTGAGTCCCCTTCGCTGTGAGCTTACTGACTTCTTCAGAGGATTCTCATAGATCTGTCAAGTGTGACTTCCTTTTGCACAGTCCATGTTGATTTTGAGTCTTTCCCATCTGTGTGCTCACAAATTATCTTCATTGTAGTTTCTATCCATTCTGCATCTACGTATATCAGATTACTGGCCTGTCTCTGTCTCCTGGAGCAGTTTTTCAGAATGGGTATCTTCTGGACTTCTGTAGTCAAGCACTTGTAAACCCAAGGTTACCCAGCACAGCTCACTGTGCAGTTAGTGCATTGTAAGCTTTGTCCAGAAGCTCATAGGTGAATACTACCTGAGCCTGGTGGTTTGTTAGCGTTTCAATAGGTGGGGTTTTTCCTCTTGTTCTAGTGTCTTCCAGCAGCCCTTTGATCTGAGGGGCAGGAATCCCTGCTATGTCTTATACTCTGAACAGATCCAGTAAAGGGGGTCTCTTCAAGTTGCTCTACAGTGAAAACAATTTACCCCTCCCAAAAAAACCCAGCGAAATAACAAAAAAAACAACCAATCAAAATTCAAAAACCAATCAACCCATCCCCCTCCCCAATTTATTTTTTTTTATGCAATAACTTTATCCTCCATGAGCATTTTTTTCTTTTTATACCTTGAATATTAATTGCCTCTACAGTTTCATGTACATGTATTCTCATCCTGATATGTTTGAAAACAGATATATTGCTAGGTTTTATGACTGTTATAATGTGATCCTAAACCACCTTGTGTGTCCTTTTACTTTTTGTGTGCTCTTACATTTACCATGCCAGAATTTATAGCTCTTCATATAAACTTTCAGCTTTCTGAAGGATCTCTTCTCATGTGTAGCTGTTGCTTAGCCATGTTTTCTTTTGCATCATGTTTCTGGCACCCTTTGGTTTCAAAGGCAAGCACTTACCTTGAGCCTACAAACTAGTGCCTTTCCATTTGGGGCAAATGCAGAAGACCAGAGAGCTGGAGCACCTCTCCCGTGAAGAGAGAGTTGGGGTTATCCAAACCGGAGAAGAGAAGTCTTTGGGAAGGACTTATTGCAACCTTCCAGTACCTAGAGGCCTACAAAACAGCTGGAGATGGACTGTTTACAAGGGCAAGAAATGATAGGACAGGGGGTAATGGTTTTAATTGAAGGAGAGGAGACCTAGAGTAAATAAAAAGAAAAAATCCTTCCCTGTAGAGGGTGGTGAGGCCCTGGCACAGGCTGCCCAGAGAAGCTGTGGCTGCCCCTGGACCCCTGGCAGGGTTCAAGGCCAGGTTGGATGGAGCTTTGGGCAACCTGGGCTGGTGGAGAGTATCCTTGTTCTTGGCAGGGAGGTGGAACTGGATGGGCTTTGAGGTCTCTTCAAGCCCATACCAGTCTGAGATTAAATCCAGGATATTTACCTCACTGAAGAAAATCTACATCATTCAAGCCCCACACAATTAATTAATATAACACTACATTCTGTACAAGTCAGAATAAAGAACAAAGGTTTTTGACCCACATCCATTCTTGATCTCCCTAGCAGACCTGCTGAAGATTATAGGGTAGATTCTCAAGTAAGATAAAATTAATGTTGTGTAAAACCATTAGCATTTCAGTGTAAAAACATTGGCATTGAGCGTAACAGGGTTATGAAACACTGATTGTGGTTGTGGCAAGATGTCTCCTATTTCTTTTTAAAGTTTGTGTTAGTCCTGTAGTAAATATTGAGAAAAAAAGTGGCAGCTACATTTGGGGTTTTTAAATGAAAGATGCCTGGGGAAAAAAACCCAAGCCCAACACATTTCACCAGGTCAGCCCAGAGAAGAGTATCATTGTATACAATAACTAATTGAAAGATTAAAAGCTGAAGGCGATTGAGAGAATATTTCGTAAGAATGTTTAAGTTACTTAACAGGGCAGTTATCAAGTACAGGTGCATTCTTTGAATATGTTTTTGATAAGTGCTTGGATTTGTAAGGAGAATGTGATTTTTCTCACAATCTGAAATGGGACAATGAGTTAAAAGTTCAGTGACTGAAAATTCCTGCAAAGATTCTGTTGTCTGGGTAACTTGAATATATTAGAAGAATAATTAAATTAATGCAGTAATTCAGTTCACACTGAATTTGTCTAATATTCTGGATTGGACTTTAGTATATCAACTACTTGAGATTATAAAGGAAAAACTTTCCTTAATTTCTCACATTTATTAAGCTTGTGAATAACTTTTCAATTTTATTGCAATTGTAGTGCCTTTGCTTTTTTCTGTATAATATTTATATGCCTATAGGTGTTTAATGCATAGTTTGGATTGTGGAAAACATATCCAATCTTGCCAGTTCTGCACATGTCAGGGCTCTGTAGGAACCAACTTGACGCTGGTGAAAGGTCTGGAGAGGAAAGTCCTCACTCCAGACTATGTGAAACCGATGTCTAGAGAGTTGTCCTAGTAAGCACATGTTCCTGCAGTTTCTTTCTGTGGAGATGAGGATCTTGCTCATTTTGCTTTTCCTACACCGGGGTTGGCAAAAGAGCAAACGTACTGTAAGAAGCTGACAGAGAACAGTAGGGGATGCTCTTCATGCTTTCACTGTAAATTAGCATTTCTTATAAATCACAGCTAATGACAATGCTGTTCAGCATCTTCTTTAGAGCTGTTCAATAGCATTAGTTGCAGGTAGTGTTATTTGTCTCATTGGAAACAGATAATCAGGTTTTTGAGTGCTCAAACAACATGAGGGTAATGTGGTGGTAGTTTGGGAATTTGCTTGTCAGGTACGGATACTTCTGAGTCACCTGAATTAGATGTTCTTACTTTCATAAAAGATATTTTTCAACTGACAATGAGGTTTTCCAAATCTGGTATGTACTTTGACAGATGCATTTTAAACTTTTCTTTATTACAGAATTGTGTGGAAAATCAGTGTAAAATAAATTTGCAACAGTACACTTTAAAGTTATTAAAGTAATCTGGTTTATGCTCGTTAGCATTAGATGGCACTGTTTTCCAAGCTTAACTTCCACAAGTGAGCATAAGAAGTGGAAAGCTAAAATTGAAATGCCATCAAGTAATGGAGGCTTTAGTAGATTTACTATAAGATAATTTAATGAAAATGTGGCAGAATGAATTGGAAATGTATTGACCAGTATCAGTTGGAAAGACAAAGCCTATCCAAATTAATGCTGCCAGAGTTCTGACTTAAAAAAGCATCCCCTCAACACACTAGGCTTCTTACCAGCCTAACACAGCTACAGAATGGGACCTCTGCATTTACTCTGCTGTACTCACAACTGGTAGAGGGGGGACAGGCAGTAAAGCAGTGACTAGTTCACTTGCATTTTTACCTCATTAACATGCTTGTTTGGCTTTGTGTGGTTTTTATTTTGGTTTGTGGTTTGGTGTGTTCTCTGGTGTGTGGTTTGGGTTGTTCAGCCTGAAGAAGAGAAAGCTCTGGGGGAACCTTACAGTGGCCTTCCAGTACCTGAAGTGCCTATAAGAAAGCTGGGGAAGAAGTGTTCATAAGGGTGTGTAGACATAGGATGAGGGTGATGGTTTTAAACTAGAAATGGGTAGATTTAGGTTGGATATTAGGAAAAAGCTCTTTCCTGTGAGAGTGGTAGATCACTGGAACAGGTTGCCCAGAGAGATGGTGGTGGAGGCCCCATCCCTGGAGATATTGAAGGCCAGACTCGATGGCGCTCTGAGCAACCTGGTCTAGTGAAGATGTCCCTGCTCACTGCAGCGGAGTTGGACTAGATGTCCTTTAAAGGTCCCTTCCAACCCCTGGTTTCCTGTCCTTGCACTCCTCAAAGTTCCCATAGCAGCTTTACTTCTTTCAAGTGAAACTCGCTGGTACCATCTTAAAACAATTTGCTTGAGAACCACTGCATGAGTTGAAGAGAGTTTGGCATGCTCTTACCAATCAGCACAGCAGCAGGAGTAAGGAGGTTTTCCTGCAGCTCTTGCTGAGAAAGCTTTGTGCCTTTGAAGGTGCATACCCAGCGAATGCCTGTCTGCCCTTTGAGGGTGTCCTCTGTCCTTTCTCCTTCCCTTCCTGGCTGGGCGAAGCCAGAGGAGGAAGTCACGGATGTACATTGGTGCTGGGCTGCAGTGGGCCTGCAGGAGTGGAAGGGCTCTTAGGTAGAGTAAAGCTGGTAGAGGTCAGTACAGGCTCTGCCCAGTATGCTTGGTGATTCAAGGATGGGAGATGACCAGATGATTCTGAGCTTCCCAAGAGAATCTGGAATCAGAGTTCATGCACTTGCTGTCTGTTGCTTATCAAGGCACAACCAAGCCTAAATAGATGTGAATGGGAATAATCTTTTAGCAGTGCAGTGTTGTCTCTGGCAGGAAGGATCGATTACCATCAGGAATAGACATTCTGCTGTCCAGAACCAGGGGTTGCTGCCTCCAGAGTGATCCTCTTCTGAGCTCTCCAGAATTAGCTGCAGCTTGGTAGGATTTGGGTACGTCCTCACATCTATCAGCCACACTACTGATACCTCAGCAAACAGACCCTGCATGTGGGTATTTTAATACAGCATTAGGTATAATAATATCAGTGTGTGGCTTAAAGATTTAATAACAACACTTGAGTGTTAATGCAATTTTAATTATGTTTTAAAAAATATTAATTCAATATCATGAGTTAGCAAATCAGTGATTTCTTTCATTTTATCAAAAAGTTTAAAAGCAGAACAGTAAGAACTTTTTCACTCAAAACTGCAGCTTTACCTTTGTGATTATTGATTTATGATTTTGCTCCACTTTTGAGATATCTTTTATGTTTTAATTGAAGTAATGAGAAAAATGGTTTGTGGGTTTTGGGGGTGGGTTGTGTGTGTTTTGGTTTTGAGGGTTTGGGTTTTTTGTTTTTTGTTTTTTTTTTTATTTATTTTATTTTATTTTTCTAAATAGTGGCATATATTGCAAGTATCTAGGAAAAAGCCCAGAATGCTTGTATTGAGTCCTGGGTGGTTCAAGAGAGTGAGTACTGCAAGCAAATTACCCCTTTACTTTTCAAGTGTCACCGATGTTTAAATTAATGAATGGAAGTACACAGGAGTATCAATAATACCTTTTACTGCCAACAGCACTGTAAGGGTACCACAACTGGCTATAGGTTTAAGGGGTTTTAGCCTATTATATCCACCTCTCTGCTTTCCCACCGTGCCCCTTTTCATGTCCCTTTGCAGTCCAGTAGCTTTGGTACTTGAGCCAGTATCTTGAGTTCTGATACCATTTGGGGATAATGACAAAGCTGAGTCACTAAGCAGTTCATAGGTGCTGGCTATCACCCACTGCTTGCACAGTCCTGTCAAGAGCCTGTGTGTAGGCAATAACTCTGTGGACAAATAAAATCTCATTCTCCACCTTGTAGAGTTGAAAAAGAATCGTTTGTGACTGTAAGTGAATGAACCCAGCATGGGGGCGTATAAGAGGCACAGGCCATTTATCTTGGGCTGGGCCTTCCTTTGTCATGGATTGCTTTCTCCTGTCCTGGAGTACTGACACGGTGTACTTGTAGCTGCTTGCAAAGCACAAAAGGAAGGCATCCCTCAGTACTCAGGTTTATCAGTTTGTCCTTTTTTTGAATGGGTAAGCATCTGCAACAGGGATGTCCATTAATTCAGACTGTCTTTTGTATTTAATTGACTTTCTTTGGTTCAGGAGGTCTGTTTCCCCTTGCAGGGGTAAGAATTCAACAGTCCTGTCACTTGCTCCTGTAATTTATATTAATTAGCTTCTCCTTTTCCCTTCAGACTCCAGTTTCCACAGAGAATTAACTTTGAGCCATGAGTACAGATGATTGCAATCCTTGCTATTCTCAGTATTAAAAAATTGAACAGTGTTTAGGGTATCAGAGACCCCTCAGTGTTTTTTTAACTGAATAATCGTAAAACTCAAATGCCTCAAATAGAATAGTTAGGTTAGTAATGTGGTGTTACACTTTTCTTTTTAAAATACATGCATGTTTATTCACTGGAGTGTATTTCAGTCACTGACTTCTTCATGTGGTACATCTTACACTTTGCAGCCTACTCTGTGTTATGTGTATGGTTTTTATTGTATGTCCTGCTCAGTAGAAGGTCTCGAAATACACTGAAGTATTGGGAACTATTTTGTAATTCAGGAAGACTCTGTGCTGGTCTAGTTTACTTAATGTATATTAGTTTTACTAATTGGCACTTAGATACAAAATAAGGTGGGAGGAAATAATGTGCAGTGGAAGCTGCTGTCTGGTAAATACTTGAATTTATAGACAATGCCCAAAGACACAGCAAACCAAAAAGCTTTGGAGAGTTTCTCCCAGATGTGGAACTTGCAGCAGACTGCAGAGGTTTTCCAATGTGCCTGTAGTATCCCGAGGAAGTAAGTCCTTTATCAAAAAGAATATTCAGTTATGCAAGAAGGCTTTGCTTCCAGTACAAGATCAACATTATATTAAATTTGTCAAGTTTTTTCTATCGCAGCATGTTGATGCACAGGACTACAGGGCAAATGTTTAACTGTTGAGTTAAGGCAAAGTCTGCTGTCTCTGTGTTTTGGAAAATCATGTAGTTGTGCTCACAAAGGCAAGACTAGAGTCCTAAGGTAGTTGCTTCATAGAGGTCAGAATAGAAGCTCACTGAAATTTATCATTCCACCTACACATGTGAGATTTCTTCCTAAAGAAAACAGTTGCTGTGCAAGTTTTGCATGCTGAGGCTGAAAGCATGTGGAACTGCTTGTCTTCAAACCTGTGTAAGATGAACTTATGATTTCAGGTTGTGTCTCTGTGCTGTATATTTGAAGATCATCAGTGGAATTAACTTAGCTAGGGCAGCCAAACATTCATCACCGAGGACAGCCTTAGGAAGAAATACATTGACACTGTCCCAAATCAAAGGAGGTCACTGGCTATCTCGGCAGACAAACGTCTTTATTCATTCAGTTGTGATTAACATTTAACCTTTAAAATGGCATTCGTTTTACTTTCCCAGACTGTTTTTTTAAATTAAACTGACTGCCAGTTATCTTTTAATCTGTTACATATGACTGCACACATTCTATAATCATTTGAAGCGATTCAGTGTGGGTCAAAAAAGCATTTGATACAGTCTTCCTTAGTCCTTGACATATCAAAATGAATAGAGAATCTCAATTTATGGACAGCTTGGAAGGCAGTTCATTTCAGCATCACACAAACATGCTAATATGGAGGAAAACAAAAGCATCTTAAGGTACTTCTAGTTTACTCTTTTATACAGACTGGTAGCTTTTACTCAGCGTGTGTAAATTGAGTGGTAACGGTGTGGGACAAAACTGTATCTGTATCTTGGGGAAAATTTCTATGTAATTTCTTCAATCTAAATGACTAATCAGGAAACTCAGATTTACATCATTACTTAAACCTAAAATGTAGATGTATTTGACATCTGGTGACCTGATTCTGTCTCATCTAGGATTTTGAAACAGCTTTATTTTTCCTTACAGAATCAATGACAATGTCATCAAACACAGATCTTGCTTGGCTTGTAAATGAAAAACACTAAAAATTGTGAAATATAATTTCATTGTAAAGGTGATTCTGTTGTTTTGTTATGTACAGATGAGTTAGAAATGCACTTTATGAGTAAGCATCCAGTTTTTCCCTCACAATGTATTTAATGCTATTCAAATTCCTTTGGAATAAGAACAAATGCACAAGCCTTGGAGATTAACTGGAGAGGTTTGAAAGGTTCTGTAGGAGTGTAGCTACTGCTTTGGAAGAAGACTATGAAGACTGAATAAATTGTATTAGTGTTATGTTGATGGTCTTAAATTGTTAGATAGTCTCCATTGGTGGGTGTGTCATAATAACTAAGTTTAACAATGTTTAGGAATTTGCAAATTGCTTTAAAAAATCATTAGAATTTGGGTTCAATTTTGTTGAATTTTTAATTCACAGTATTAGTAGCATCATGGAGCAGATCCTCCCCTCAAATACACATGGTAACTAGTAAAAAAAAAAAAAAGCCAATATAAGGGTAAAATTAAACTTTTTGTGAACACTTTTTCTATTTTGTCACTCCGTTTCTCTTCACATACTTAGGCATACTCATGTCACAAATATTTTTGAGATGAAACTTTCTGTTTTAAGCTCTGAATGTCTTTAGCTTGCAGTGAGGAACTTGTCGTGATCATAAGTGTTTTCAGGGTCATGGTACCTAAGTATGACTGAGTCTAGGTCCTAAGTTTGTACCATAAACCTGTTGTGACCTATAGACAATGTTAGGTAACTGAATCCATAGGGCTGTATCTGCAGATAATCAAATCAGTAATTAACAGCATTAGTTGCTTGTACAGAGAGTAACCATCACCTAGGAAACCACTGCTGTGCAGAACAGAATTACAAAACTGGTTGAAAATGAGTATCTGATCAAACATTTTGTGTTTTAAGTGTAAATGCAATAGTTTGATGGTAGGAACAAAGCAGGTTCTCTGTCTTTTCCTGTTAAACTGCATTTTGAGCAGAGGAATTCACCATTAAATTGATCCAATTACAGCTAATGGTTTTCATCCTATGCTGTTAATTCTGCTGTTATTCTGAAGTACGAGGATCTTACTGCTTCTCCTCCTTTCCCTGCTCTGCCTTGTGGTTTTCATCCACATCAGATTAAATAACTCTGTTGTGCCAAATAAAGCACAGGCATATGTAAAGATCTGGAGATCCTATGTCAGTATTTCTCTGAAAATAATGCTTTGCTTTCTGGCTACCAACTAGGTTGATCTATTTTCCCTTCAGATAGTTAATCAGTAGTCTCAATGAGTCACACACAACTTGTGAGACTGTTTGTAGAGTAATGGGAGATAGATATTTATTCAAGAATTAAAAACTCTTCTTGAATAGACCAATGGAAATGTAAGTCTATTAAAAGTCATGCTTCACTCTGCTATTGACAGTTTATTTCAAAACAACGCATTATCCTGACTGTAAGATCACAACATCTCAGTGGAAAAAAACACTGTTTTAAAGTTCTTTTTTTTTAAATTTGAAAATGAAAGTTTGAGGAATTCTCAGCCTTGTCTAGCTCTACCAAAATTTTCCCTCAGGTGAAACAATACATCCCCCACCTCCCCACTCCCATTTGTGATTTTTCTGTTAAGGCTGTTGCTTGGTTTCTTACAGATTAGAACTGTCATTGGTGCTGTGGTGATTTTGCACTGTGGCTTCTTTAAGAAGCAGAGAGAAGCTTCTTTGAGGTCCCGGATGGGCTCCCAAGGCCAAACTCCCAAACCCTGTTGCTGACAAGGCCAGGCCATCAGTGCTGGTCACAGGCCTCTGGGAATCACATTTTAGAGAGAGAAAAAAACCCAAACAGCCACATTTTGCCACCAGAGAAGGGAGTGAGAAGATGGGAGAAACTTTGCAGACACCAAGGTCAGTGAAGGGGGGAGGAAGAGGCGCTGAGAGAAGATTCCCTGCGGCCTGTGGAGAGTACCATGGTGGGGTGGGTGTCCCCTCACAGCTCATGGAGGATCAAGAGACCCCACTTGTAGCCCACAGAGAGACACTGTGGAGCAGGTGGGCGAATATGGAAGACACTGTAACCTGTGTTGAAGTAAGCCCTTGGCAGCACCTGCAGCATTTGGAGAGAGGCACAGAGAGTGAGACAGAGCCCCACACTGGAGTGAGTTTGCTGTCCAGGGGTCAGGGTGGTGGTGACTCTGTGGGGGACCGGGCTGGGACCAGCAGTCTGGGACGGAGAGACATTCTATGAGTTTATAGCAGTGACCCACGCTGGGGCAGCTGGTGAAGAGCTGAGGCCCCGTTGGAGAGGACTCAGTTGGAGAAGGTCATGGAGGACTGTCTGCCATGGGTGGGACCCCATGCTGGTGCATGGAAGGAGTGTGAGACATGTCATCTCTCCTAAATATACTCCACAGGTACATTTAGGAAAATACACATAATTGGTTCACATGCATAATTGAAAATATAGGTGTATTCAGAAAAGAGTTTTCAGATGTGTTGATCAAGATTTCTCCCCCCCCACTTTTTAATGCATGATCTTGAGAGGTAGTTTTAAACCATAGCCATGTTGTGGGTGATCAAAACCCAGAGTTTGCATTAACAGTCAATATTGGGGCCAAACTGACTCTACAAATTAACAAAAAATAAATTTAAATAAATACAAAACCAGTAGAGTTAATAAATTTTAAGAGACTGCTTTCAGTCTGGTTGAAAAGAAGAGATGCTAATCATGACATGTAACAATTTAATGGATCTTATTTAGAGCATGTACCAATAAGATTTTAAAACAGCTGGTAATACATCTTATTTTTGTCTATTTCTCATTCTTGGTTCTGTACCATTTCAGACATGATTGAAGGCCAAGTGAGAGTCTTTGGGGTTGTTTTGCAAATGCCGTCATTGTATCAACATCAAAATGTTCATTCCACTTCCTTAGTTTTAAATGAGTGTTTTTCCTGGAGTCCAGAGCTTCTGGTAGGAAAGCAGCAAGGGCAGCATTCCCAGTAAGAGCTGCTTCCAGCCCTGGGCTGCACTACTAAAGCAGTGTGGTTAGCATGAATAACTGCCAGAGTATCTGTTCAGATGGTGTAAAATCTCTGGCCACATGTTGCATGCCGAAGAAAATCTGCTCTGTTAATGTGTATAGATGTGCTAATCTCAAACGCCTCCCTCTTCAAACATTACAATGTACTTATCCTTAATTTCCAGAATAAATCAATATGCATCATTCAGAATCATTCCTTGGAAAAATCCTATAGCCCTGGGCATTCTAGGATCTTGTGCCTCCGGTTTCCGAGCTGTGCCTTTGCTAGTGCTGGCCCTATTATCTAATTGTTGCCAAACATGAACTGGTATCACAGGAATCTGGTATGGTTTAATTATCAAAATGCTTTAAAAATAGCTGGTTGAAATATTAATTATTATAGTTCAGGATAAACATTTGTACCTGCCACTGGAGAGATTTGGTGCAGTTCTACCTTAAGGGGGAACAAATTCAAAGCTTAACAGCTTGGTTCATATTTGTTCTTCTTTGTTCCTCCTGTATTTGAGCTCAGTCTCTTGAATATCAAGTAGTTAGGCTAACAAATGCTTTTAGCTGCAAAGCATTCCAGCATGCTGCATTGATGTTTCTGTCCAATAGCTTAACCTGTTCCTGCACGCGCGGCAGCGCCAGCCAGATGGTTCCATAATGACGTCACTGTTCGGATGTCAGGCTCGCTTCGGTGGCACTCTATGGTTTCATACTGGCAGATCCCAGTGCAGTGTTTTCAGAATAGTGATTACTTCAGAGGAAGGCAGTTTGACAGGAAGTGTTTATGAAGCTTTGTTGATGGGTATGCAAAAGATTGTAAGGCTGTTTTCCTCTTCTTTTTGTACAACAAAACAGGTTAAGCTTCTCGCTTAACAAAAATCTCACTCTAAAAGTTCTGTGAGTTCCCAGAGCTTTTGTTCAGCTATGATGGCTCTAGGGCTCTGTTGTAACCATGTGTTGTCATGATATACACACTCATAGCCACGTTTGGAGGGACAGATAGTGTGAGCTCAGGGTAGAGGTTCCAAATAGATGGTCCTATTGCAGGCCTGATGTATAGGTGTCAGTACTTGGGTTAAGGAAGACAGGAAAGGGGTAGTTAACTTGGCTGAGCAAATATTGAAGTCAGTGACCGGTTGGACTGCTACATAGCAAGCGTGTACAAGGTTTTTCATCATGGGAGGCAAGTTTTTCAAGGAGACTTTGAAAGCATGATGGGAATATTTTGCACTGAAATAGTTTATGAGGTGCATTCCTAATAAAAATATTCTTACTCAGCCCTAGTAAAAGACTTCTTGCCTTAAAAATGTTGGAATTCCAAGTGCATTGAACATCTTTTGGAGGCAATCATGAATAGAAAATCTGGAAATGAAATGGATATGGCTTAGAGGTACTGAGTAACAGCCACTGAAATATAGAATATGTTTGCAACTCTGCTTCTCGAAGTTCTTGTGCATCCATCTGACTAAGAAATGAGTAAAAAGAGATTTGTAAAATAGGTGAAAAAAGTAATAAGGTTGGTTTAGCAATATTATCCAATGTATTTTTTATTAAGTCTGTGGAAAGGCTATGTTGGTGGTGTGTTTAACTTGTAAGTTTATATTAGGAGTGGTACCTCTAATCGGTGTGGTTTTGTTGATCTGGTAACCAAGGCAAACAAACAGATTAAAATGGAGCAAGTATGTTGACTTGTCTCTTGTCTGTGATATTGCTTATATCGTCACTGTGCATATCCAGCATCCTGCGTCTGTTCCCTCCCCATTATGCATAAAGGAAATAGGAAAATGTTTCTGTGCATCTTGGTCATCTTCATTGAATGAATGTCCGAGAAGCACTAGTGATATAGTGCTCCTGAGAGCTGGAGACCTCTTTAAATGGCAATATAACTTTTTAGGCTGTTCCAAATATGCTATGCCTTTATTAACCTAAGAATAACTGGTCTAAATTAAATGACAAAATACTCTGTATTGTTAAAACCTACTCATCATAGATGTTTGGAATATGATCTTGCATTGGTGTGGGGTTTTGGGGTTTTTTTGGGGGTTGTTTTGGGGGTTTTTTGTGGGTTTTGCTTTTTTTCCCCAGGGAGCTTGAACTGGGAAAATATTTAGGTTTGCCCCTTTCTGTGATCATCAGTTCATGACTTCTAATGTGCAATCTGAAGGAATAAAGGAGCAGAATTTAGGCCATTGTAACTTGAACTTGGAAACTCAGTTGATTTCCAGAGCTTGGATTCTAATCACAAATCACATCAGTTTGTACTAGCCCTGCAGGGCTTAGGGAGGATGAAATGGAAGGCAAACATCTCGGGGTGTGGGGGAGATGACAGACTGCTGTTACTTGAATGGAATGAGTGAAGAAAGTACCCGTGGAAGCTCTGCTGTGGTTGTGCTGTAGATAAAACAGCTAAGGTGGGAGTGAGAAAAGGGCACAGATTTTGCAATGTGCCTGAAAGGCCTATGTCTAAGAGCTTCTTTAGTAACCCTAAATAGGCATTTTGAGAAATAACGAGCACACAGTTGCTACTGACAGGACCCACTATTTCTTGTTTCAAATTGGAAAGTCAGGGTATGCCCTGCCTTGAAAGCTGTCTCTGGATTTACTGGCCTAATTTTAGTTTGAACTTAATTTTTAACAAATTCTGTTGAGCTAGAAGTTTCATTGTGTGAATTTAGAATTATAAGGCCACTTATTGACTGAGCACAAGCTGTGAAATGAATGGGCAATTAAAAGGTTTATTTTTGTTTCTAGTTTAGAATATAAAACAATAGCAGTGACGTGATGTAGTGGAGCCTCAAACCAGAGGTGTAGCTGGGCTACAGGTAGATTTTCACAAGCCTGATGCTGTTACGCTTTGTTCTGTCTTCCCTTAGCCTTGCACTGCCTTTGTTGTCAATTCAAAGCTTGTTGATTGCTCTCTGAAGTTGCACTGCATGAGGACTTTGAAATATCGGGCCCTTTGTGGGATTTCAAACAAGTTTTTCATCTTTGGCAGGCTCTTCATAGGAACTTCCATCAGTCCACATTCTCGTGTGCCCCTTACAAGCGGAAGTACATTTCTGGCAGTAGTACAAAATGGGAAAATTCTCCAAGTGATAGGTCCCAGTATATGATATTCCCTCAAATACATTTATTTCTGAAGTGGGGTCCTAAATATCCACCTCAAACAGCATTATGTCCCATTCCAATTAAAATTTCCTTTCTAGCTTTAGAAGTAGCTCACACATTAAGGTATGTCTGTCCGGTTGTTTGCACAGCTCTGTCTGCTTTCAGGGGATGAAATAGGTTGGAGCTTCAGCTGGGACCTAACACCTCAACAGAGGTCAAAAGACCAGACAGAGCACAAAAAATACAGAACTGTAACCTTTTTCCCTAAATATTGTCATTTTGTTTTGGAAAAAAATAGTTTTCTGTTAATAGAAGTGTGTTTGCTGTGGGGAGTATTTTTTGATCTGCTGGAACAGAAGCTCTTTAGCCCCTCTGCAGCACTACAAATGACAGTGTCTGTAACACTTACATGTGGCCTTTGCTTATATACTGGAGAGTACTACAGCTTGTGCATCCTTCCTGAATGGAGTGGTGTATGAACATCCAAATGGGAACACTTTCTATACATGATAACTGCTCAATTATTTCTTAAAAAAAAAAACAAACAAAAAACAAACGAAACAACCCTAAATAAGTACAACTTTTTACTAAATAAGACAAACTAAACCTATGCTAAATGAGAGGAGATAGAACAATTATTTCTTTAGTCTCTGAACTGAAGCTAAAGTTTCAACTTAGTGCAGAGCACATTTTCCTGTATGCAGCAACCCATGCAGGTGTAAGGGCAGACAGCTCTGTTGCAGTTTCTAATAGAAAAAAATCCCATGTAGACCCCAAAACACTACACAGATTCTGTTATATAGTATAAATAGTGTCTGCTTTTACATTGTTTTAGAGATGTTTGTCTGCTTTCTTCTAACAGCATAAATCATAGTTCATTACAAAGAGGGTAGTTCCAGACATAAGCTACATAACTATTGTCAACTGACCTGCTTGATTTAGGAGTGCTATTGATAGTGCTGTATTTAGTGCCAGGAGAAAGAAAAAAGAGAATGTTTCAGTTCAGAACATTGCTCAGTTCAACTTCAGAGCCATATTTGGCACACGGTTTGATTTTAACTTCCCTTCTACTGTAAATATGTCTTAACTTTAGTAATAAGATCAGGAGTCGAGGTATTTCCTCTCTACAGTGTGTTCTGCTGCTAACACCTAGTGAAGACATTAGTTCAGGAATGTCTTTGTTAAATGATCTCTACTTAGAGGAGGTAAAAGGGAACTTCTCAAAGCAAAGCTCTCGTTTGAATGTGAATACAAGTACAGACCATGTTCCACAGTACTAGGTTTCTGTTTAGTCACACTAATTTAACTTAGAGTAATTTTTGAAGCAATTTCTCTGCAAGCAAAATGAATCCATGCAATTGAATATATATACCTGGATTAGCTAATAGTTTCACTCATTTCTACCTAAAATTGTGCAGTAAAAGTACATTCCCTATAAAGGAATGCATAATCTGGGTTGTTGTTTTGTTTTGGGATTTTTTTTTTTCAGCAGGACAAATAACTAGTTAAATTATCAAGAGTTTTAAAATCCTTTGTCACAAGCTTTGGCATAACCATTCAGTCTTTCCTTTCTCTGGTCTTTTCTGTAATGGATATCTATTTCTGGTTGTATACAGCTGATTTTATGTGGCGTTTGTTAAATGTGCAATAGAAATTCTGAAAGGAATGTAGTGCTTGGGTACATTAAGTTGGAGTCTTCTGAATTCTTTGCAGGTACTATGTTTCAGTGGCATAAAACAATGCTTTTATTAAGAAAACAAATCATTACTCTCTAGTGTTTCAGTGATGTTATGTAGTACTGAGGACTTACTCATGTTTATGTACCTGTGCACATTTTTGTGTTTGTCACAATTTTACTGTACAGTGCAATAACTAACAAGTAGAGGACTTTTCTGTAGGTAGTGCCTTACCGTACTGTATTTGAATTTGAGTATGTGAGCAGGGAAGGTAATTTTGCAATAACTTAAGAAATCATTTAATTCCATTTTGGCATGCTTTAAGGAAGGAGTATTGGTTCTGGACATCTGATAGAAGTGAAGTGCTGTGTGAGTTAGAGCTAGGTGATCTTTGAGGACCATTCCAAAGAGGAATGGTCCTCAAAGGACCATTGAGGACCATCTCTGATTCAAACCATTCTGTATGTGAAGGAGGACTGCCTTCCCTGGAAGGACTTGTGGATATGGCCAGATTTGTTCAACTCAGTGGTTTAAAAAAAGCTGTGATACTAATTTCAAATCTTGGTCTTTTAAACTTTTCTTACTGGGCTGTTCGTTGGAAAGTGTCCTTACTGATTTTAAATGTTTGAAAACATTCTGATGCACTGTTTTGCCCAAGATCTCCTGGGAGCCATAGGTTACAGGGGCTGGGTGTAAGTATCATCATTTGTCTATTGCCAGAGCGCTGCATAGTACAGTCACTAAAGAGTCTTTTAGTATATGCCCTTGCAGTGTAACCACACACTCAAAGCTGTGCTGCTCATACACCAACTGAGGACTCTGCCTTGTATAGGAGTTCAGTGGAGTAGCATGTAAAGGTTGTACAATGGAGTAAGAATTCTGATTGCTTTCTGCTTTTCAGCTTTACCTGCTAAGATAATAAGCAGTGTACTGAGAGGATCAGTTCTTATTCTGAAACTAGGGAAGTATGGTATGAAAATCAAGATTAAATCTCAAATCTTCTCATTTAATGAAACATAAGTGCTTTAATTGACCCTTCACAGGTCTTGACTTGTAAGAAGCAAACTGGTTGCTGCAACACTTAAGGTAGCTGATGGTAGGTGAGGAAAAAATTCTTAGTGCTGTTGCTAAAGGAAGTTTCTGGACATGTAAAATGATGACTTTTGTAAGACAATCAAAGACTATGGCATTCAGTAATACTTTTAATAGCTTATGAATATGGAAATCTGTATGTATTTCTTATTAGATAAACGAGGGCAAAAATATTTATTATTTATGTTCCTAAAACTACCCTTGAGATATTTTTTGTGTCAGATGCAGATAGAAAATACTAGCAATATCAGTAATGAGGCATTAAGAAGAAAAGTAATTTCCCTGTTACTGTGCTATTGTATTATCTTCAGTGTTGCACAGAAATTTTTTGAGATTACAGCCAAATACTATTTTAGAGATAAAGATGAATAACTTCCTACAAGCAGGCCTGTTTTTTCATTATAGCTTAACAAAGTGGAAGGGCATGATCATGCTGCATGTGTGGCAACAAAGAATTGTAACTAGTACACTATAAGAAGCCAAAACACAAAACTTTACAGTGCATGGAATCAACAAAAAATAAAATCTTCATATGACTGGTTTGGGGGGGAAGGGACCTCGAGCCCATCCAGTTCCACCTCCCTTGCCGTGGCAGGGACACCCTCCACCAGCCCAGGTTGCCCAAAGCCCCATCCAACCTGGCCTTGAACACTGCCAGGGATCCAGGGGCAGCCACAGCTTCTCTGGGCACCCTGTGCCAGGGCCTCACCACCCTCACAGGGAAGGATTTCTTCCCAGTATCTTCTCTAAATCTCTCCTCCTTCAGCTTAAGGCTCCTACCCGTTGTCCTGTAACTGTATCCCCTTGTAACAAGACCCTCTCCAGCTTTCCTGTAGCCCCTTCAGGTGCTGGCAGGCTGCTGTAAGGTCCCTCTGGAGCTTTCTCTTCTGAAGGCTGATCAACCCCAACTCTCAGCCTGTCTTCACAGGAGAGCTGCTCCAGCTGTTTGGTCATCTTTGTGGCCCTTTGTGACCTTGCTCCAAGAACTCAGTATCTTACACTCAGGCCCCAGAGCTGGATGGGATGGGGGTACTCTGGGGGTGAGGACTAGATGGTTTTGTAGATAAGGTAAATAGATGAGTAAGTTTGAGGGGGAAGTTGTGCTGCCCTTCTTTTCTGTTGTTTACAGATACCAAGAAAAATGTTTCAATGTTGCAAGCCTCGTAATTTTTATTTTTTTTTAGTGACTTTCCTCTATTCTTTAAGTAGGTCAGCCCTCAATTTGGAGGAGAGCAGGAAAGATATTAATTTTGTGTACTGATTTAGAATTAGAATTTTTTTCTACAGAGTTCAAGTTTGAAATATACCACAACCTGGATATAATTGCAAATATGAATTGTGCAGTTCTTTTTATTTATATATATGTGTGTGTGTGTGTGTGTGTGTGTGTGTGTGAAAAGACATTGTCAGGCTGTAGTGCAATGTATTTTGTGACTATACTGTATATAAAGTGTACAGTATAGGACATTTGTTCCCTAGTAGATCACAGAATATTAGGAGCTGGAAGAGACCTTGAATTATCACTCAGTCCAACCCCCGGCCCGAGCAGGATCATCTGGAGTAGATCACACAGGAATATGTCCAGATTGGTCTTGAATGTCTCCAGAGAAGGAGACTCCACAACCTCTCTGGGCAGCCTGTTCCAGGGCTCTGTCACCCTCACAGGGAAAAAGTTCCTTCTAATATTTAGATGGAACTTTCTATGGTCCAGCTTGGACCCATTGCCCCTTGTCCTGTCACTGGCCATCACTGAGAAGAGCCTGGATCCATCCTCCTGACACTCACCCTTTACATATTTATAGACATTAATGAGGTCACCCCTCAGTCTCCTCCGAGCTGAAGAGACCCAGCTCCCTCAGCTTGTCCTCAGAAGGAAGATGTTCCACTCCATCATCTTGGTGGCCCTGTGCTGGTCTCTCTCAAGGAGTTGTATGTCCTTCTGGAACTGAGGGCCCAGAACTGGACACAATACTCCAGGTGTGGTCTCACCAGGGCAGAGTAGAGGGAGAGAAGGACCTCTCTTGATCTACTGGCTACCCTACTTCTAATACACCCCAGGATGCCGTTGGCCTTCTTGGCCACGAGGGCACACAGCTGTCTCATGGTCTGTAGGACTTAAGTAACAAGTGTATTTTAGTTGGTAACATGGGGACAGGACACTGTATTGTCCTTGGTATTACAGTATGTCAAGCAAGAATACAAACTACCTGATGCTGCTGTCACATATGCCAGAATATTGCCCTGATCTGCTTTCTCTGCAGAGATCTTTGCCATGGGATTAGCTCTGCTCTCCCTGCTCACTCCTTGCTTTCTTTACATCTCTGTAATAATGTTCCATAACTATTTAGAACCAAATTTACATAGCTGAAAAAATAGTCAATGTGCAAAAGTACATTATGTCCACTGGCTGAACCCTCCAGTTGTTCCAGAAGACCATTTGTTAGTGACATTTAATAGACTGTTTTTACTGGATTAAGCAAAGATAAATCTCTTGAAAACTGATTAGGCCCCCAATGAAGCTTTATTTCACAGTCCTTTTAAACTTTTCTAAGCATGGAAATAAAGTGTGATTGCAGTCTTTATTCTGGTACATCCTTTTCATTGAGACAAATCGTTTTAAAATAGTTCATAAACTGCCTTTTGATATGTGGCTTGTCTTGCCTGTGTGAAGTGGCTAATTATTTCCCCTAATTATATGATTTAATGGTTAAATATTTCAATATTAATCTCCTGCCATAAAAAGATTTCTCGCCCCCACTCAGTGCTCTCGGTTGACTTTTACGAACTAAAATAAAAAATTAATTCACATGGGATATCAACAGAAGCAGCTGTCACTGACTTCTCATTTGCATCTTTTAATGGCTAAGTTGATTTCCTTATCAGACATCATCTTTCATGTGTATACAATCCTGAAATCTCCAGTTCTTAAGTAGTTCCAGAGAGAAATAACAAGGTTTTTAGTAGCTGTGAACTGTTTGAGGGCTGAGGCAGATAATTAAGGCATCTTGATTGTAGTTGTTTGAGAACTTTCCCTGCAGCCCAGTTCTAGTTGGATAGAGGAGCTGGTGCAGGTTTTATTTCCTACCTGTGTAGCATATAGTGGAAAAGTTCACTTGAAAAAGCAACTTCTTCAAGTGTCTGTGTCATCAGTTTCAGCAGGAAAGCTAAAATCTGAATGAAACACAGACAGTGTTTTTCTTTTGGATTGAGGTTTTTCTGACTTTTCCCTGAGGTACCCTGAGGTGACAGAGGACAAATAGCAGGCATGTCGCTGTATCTGGCACTTGAAAGCTGCTCCTGTAGGAATCTGGCACCTACAAAAATGTGTATTTTCAGAATTGCAGTGTAATTATCCAGATTAGGTTTTGGGTTTTTCCCTGGGAGTGTTTCTCTTGTGGAACCTGAAAGACATGCTTGATGCTGAAAGGATTCCTCAGAGCTGTCAGGTATGTATATAGGGATATACAGCCATACATTTGTGTATATGCACACAATCTCTCCTTCCCCTGAAGTCTTTCAAATCTGTACCTACAATTTTGTGAATGTTATAGGAGTTTCATGGCAAATGTTTGTTTTTTGTTTTTTTTTTTTTTTTTTTTAAAGTGTATGAAAACTGATCCTTCACTACAAAAATACTTATTGACACCTTTTTCTGGAGCCAGAGTTTTCTAACATGTTCTGTATTTCAAAATATTTTATTCCTTTGAAGAGAATTAGTGAACAGGACTAGTGTAGGACTGCAGTGCAAAAATGTGTGTTTGAATACTCTCTTCAATACAAGGCTGTGCATGTATAGCTCGTTTGGAAACCATGTGTCGATCAGCCTTCAGACTAACACCTATTTTTGTAAGTCTTTGACAAGAAATAAAAAAATATGTCCTTTTAGAAGGCTATGAAATTTTGCAGGATTTTGAGAAATTTACTGCTTTTCTCCTATGCATCTCTCCCTGGAAGCCAAGCTTCTAGTCATGGAGGGCAGCTGCAGGTGTGACACTCTTTCCTGGCACTGTTCTGATCCTTGGTAATAATAACAACCTGAAATTACTGATGAATCTTCTGTGAGCAGCATTCAGGTTTTGATCTGAGTGTACTTTACAGATGATGCAGCAGAAGACTAATGCAGAAACAACTGGGTTTGAAGTAAGGGGATGAGAATCAAGTTACCTGTGTGAGCTAATCTCATTGCTCAACAACTACATAAGCAGCAGTTCTGTGTGTTACTGCTGGATATCAGTGCTTCTTTTCAGCTCTGGTAAAAATTAAGAAATCTAAGTATAAATAATAAATATTTATACTCAAGTTGATAATTATGATAAGTGGCATTCTCTACTAGACTGTTAATTCCTAAACTTTACAGCATCTGATAATTGCTTGCTTGCAGTTCTGGTATGCCATGTGGGTGATCAAGTTTGTCATCGACTTGGTTCCATAATACACCGATTTCAGTGGTGAAACTTCCTCAACCCATTGCATCTGTTCTTTAAGTCTCAGTGTTGACAAGCAGCTGTCTATATTCTCAGGCTGCTGGATGCAAAATTCTGCTGCTTTGATCAGAGAGAAATTAATCAGTTACAGTTTTTGAAGGAGGTAGAACTAGGAGGAATTCTGAAGTCTGGCTTTAGAGAGATTTTTCTGTAATATGAGTGACATTAGAAGAAAAATAATAATTTGAGGGCTAGGAATGGCTCATCCACCAATGTTTAGTAATTTCTAATAAGCATCTGGGAAAAGGTTTTTCTACCATCTTTTTGTTTGTCTTTATTTTCAGTGGTGAAAACTTTTCCTTTTACTGGTAAACTGTTGAAACTGTAGGTCTTGGCTATGCACTGTTAGGGAATAAATGCTCCATTCATTCATCCATCTTTCTGTAAGATGAAAAACCTGCTGTAGCTTCACTCATTCCAACACCTCTCCTTCATGCAAGAAAAGGAGAGATGGATTCTACACTGGAAATTCTGGTTTGGTACTGGGAACTAATTAGAGGAAGTTAGTACTGCCCATCTCTCTTTCGAGTCATATGAAATTCTGTGCAGTTGTTACTGTGTTAGACTGCATTAATTTCCAGGATCCCAATCTCATGTGTGAAAAGACTGCTTTTCTCTCCATGAATCAAATACTAATTATATTAAACAGCAGCACTGTTGAGGCTAAGCTTACTGAAGTGCATTGATAGCTTAAGATAGGACTGCAGTAGCTGAAGGCAGTTTAAGAAGAGATGGTGTATTTAAACCTCTGTAACTGCTTTAGCTTTCACTTCCCGTGTTTTTTCCTAGATACCAACTTGTCTTTTTTAATCTTAATCATTTTCATATATGTTGTCCCATAAAAATCATTGGTTCCTATGAGTGTTCTTTGTTGCTCTAAAAACTAAATTACGGTAGATAATAGTTTTGTGCACGTTGTTGGAAATGGTTTGAAATAAATACAATGTAGCAAATGTGACCACAGTTATTGAATAGATATATTTGATAGCTCTGAGCTCCAAAAGATGCTGTGCAAAAGCTACAGTCTTTAGCAGCATCTTTTCCATCGTTCTTGATGGGTTGTGTCTCCAGAACTGACATATCCGGAGTTCATTGATCCTTGGAATGGAACAGCAAATGGAACAGCTGTTACATTTCACGTCTAAGTTGTTTCAGAAAGATCTAGTTTATTTGTAACGCAGTTATTTGAAGCTCTCTTCACTGGTAGGGTGAAAGTAAACCATCATGTTGTTAGAGGGATGCAGAAGTCCTTCATTCTCGGTATCCCACCTATCTGACCAGCCTGTGCTGGACTGCAGCGTGGCTGGGGAAGAGAAGCACGTAGCTATACGTGTAGCCTTCCAGTTTATGCCATCAGTGTCTTCCTGCCTTCAAAGAGCTACTGTAAATTGCTGCTGGGTCACTTAAAAAATTAACTAGTTACTCATCGCTTATTAATGTTTTGCATAGCCAAGATGTAGCAGTTCATTATTATTCAACAGATGAAATAACTAGTCTCACTCTTCTCTCCCACATGGATTCTGCATAATTTTCCAATAAAAATATAATATATTGCTGTATATTATAGGTTATTCAGGCTCTTCTATAAAAAAGCATTGCAGTATCTGTTAAACTTTAATTACCTACTACCTTTCTATATTTCAAACAGTATTTAACATGGTATCTTCTAGAGAATGGTTTTATGTGGAGACAGCTGGGGTTCCTGGACACAGTTAAATTACAATTTTAAAGCAGAAATTCTCAGACTTTGCTGAATAGCCCTGAAAATCAGGTTTTAGCTGGTGGTACGAGCAGATTCTGGGTGTTAGCAGACACAAGGGAAAGATGAGTGGCTTGGGCAGTCCTCACTTCCTTCCACTGTTGGTAAATGTGGTCTCTGTAATTATACCTCAGGCTTTATGTGATACATATCTCCTACTGTGCAAAACGTTCAGCTTTCCTTCCAGTTCAAGGCTCCCAAAAATTAGTATTTGACATTTGCTGCAATGCAAACTGCATATGGATTAGTTAATAATTTTTAAAAATAGTTCCTGTTTAAAAGTGATTTTGTTTTTACTCTGCTGAAATTTCTGCTGAGTCTTCATTAATAGTCTTCAAATATTGACAAGAACATCAACTTTCAAACAGTGGCTTGTTTAGGAACTTCAGTGATTTAGTAAGACCTTGTAGCCGATGGAAAGGTTACTGCTTTCTGTTTCCAGTTGGTGAACCCCATGTAATTAACCTAACTTTGTGGTCAGGAAGGTTCCCAACTGCCTACATCTCAGTGTTCTCTCAGGTCTAAGAAGTCAGCTCCCTCTTGCAGAGAATCTCTCTTACACATTGAAGGGTCTTTGTAGACTATTAAAAACCCCAAACAATAAACTACCCTGCAACCCAACAACACTCCAAAAACTTGTATTATCAGTAATATGTAGCAGAGCTGGTGTTGTGCTCAGTATATTAATTCAGGACTTTTAACAATACTGCATTTTTTACTGCACTTCAGAAAGTATAAAGCTAATGTAATGCATTGGCTATAAATGCATGTGTAATACAGTAAAATATTAAAAATTAACTCCCTGGCTTTACTGTTGCTTTTAAACAAATGAAGCTTGTCAAACTGCCATACAGCCTCTGGATCCCTCATACATTCACTTCCCTGTGATTTACAGTGGTGGCAGAGGCTTCACCTCTGCCATCATGCAGCACAGCACCTCTTACACACAGCTATCATCTGGTGGCACTTGTCTGCTTAGACAATGACTGTGATTGTGACACTGCAGTTTGCAAAATCAAAATCTCAGTAGTTTGATTCCATGCCCATCCTTTCTTGGAACCAGTGATGTTGCAATAGGGAATGTCTGAATAAAAAGGCAATATTGATCTCTAGATTAGGCCTCTCTGTAGGTGTTTACTCTGAGCTGGCTCATGGCAATTTAGCACAATCTGTAGATGGCGGTATCTAGCTGAAAAATGTCCATTTTGTATATATCTTAAATAACAAATTCTTAGAGATTTCTGAACGTCTGTGTTCCTCACACTAGTAATTGGTGCTGCCTTTCTGTGAAGTTGAAAGGTGGATAAACTAAGGCTTTGAAATAATAAATGGTTAATTTGCAGTTAATTTAAACTATCCACTACACGTTGATATTTCTTGCATGCTTTTATCAGCACCGTGGCACATTGCTTAGAGAGCATTGTTTTCTTTTCATGGAAGTTCTGGTGGCTGTATTGTTTAGTACATTGGCACAGTCCTTACAGCATGGTAAGAATTAGCATGCATTAAAAACTCTGTCTTTTTTGACACTTGTCAGCTTGGTTTTAACTTTTGCTAACCTTAATAGCACATTTAGGTATTCAAGTAACACAGTATATTTTTATGAAGCAGTCTTCTTGTAGCATTAGAAATGGGATACTGTTTGGTCATGAAGCAGCACACAAGTAGGAGGAGATATTTGGGAACTAAGCTTTCACCTTTGTGACAAAGCAGCCAGTGGGGCTCCACTGCTTCTGTCCAGCTTCCCACTTAGGGAAGTCTCTGTACTGGAAATAGCTTCACCTGGTCAGCCTGTTTGAATTCAGTTAAACATCTTAAGTGGGAGATTTAGCCTACCTGTCTTTAGACACTGAGAGTATGAATGTGAGGATGTGAGCTGAGCATCTTATGCTCCTCTTGCAATCAATGCAGACAAATAGGCATTTCCTATTTTTTTGTTTGTGTATTTGACCAAAGGGGGATGAATCAGAGCCCTGATGGGTTTCTTCCTGTCACACTGTTTTAAATAGCTGAAAAGGTCCTCAGGCATTGCCAGCTTCCTTCTGTGAAATGCTACAGGTAGGCTTTTGGGAATGCTGATTTCCCCTCAGCACACAGGGAACCTCTGCACTTGTCTTCCCATCAAAGGTAGCTTGATTTAGGGCTGTCGATGAAATATGTAGTCTAATCTGTGCTTGGTCTTCCTGCCAAGGTGTGGTGACTCAGCAGTTTCAGTGTCAGATCTTTTCACTATAAACCCACCCCTGCTCAAAAGACCAGAAGTCATCTAGTTTGCCCAGCAGCCAGCTCATCTTCAGACCAGGTGACAGGCAGGGAGTAGGACAAGCCCAGTGCAGGGAGTGAGGCTGTGCAGGGGAGCAGATCTGGTCCTGGTCAGCACACAATGAGACACTTTGGTCCTCAGCATTGCCCCCAAAGTATGTGTGCAACAAATGGTAGGCTTGCTGAATTTGTTTAGTGTGCAAGTGCTACGTTTGTATGCCCTGGGACATCTGTGTGTGTGTCTGGGGAGCTGGAATGCGCTGGCTGAAAGGAAGCTTGCAACCTGACGGACAGACACCCATAAAAAAGTAAGGAGCCTGTGGGCAGTTGAGAGCTGGACCAAAATTCAGTTAGGAGTTGGAGCAATGGGCCCTTTTCCAGGAACTGGGACTGTTGAGGCAGGAAGGTGAAGCAGGAGAAAGGACAGTGGAGGGGTTTGCCTCAGCTTAGGCTCTGCAGGTTGTGGGTGACTTCCAAGAGCACTCTGGAAGCTCCTGTGGTGTTACATGTGGTACTTTGTTCAGCTCAGCCTTCCCCCAGAGCTTAGGGGCTTGCTTTGGGTTTGCTGCACTTGTGGTTTTACTCAGGGTTATACTCACTGGAGTTTCAGAGGGTTCTGAGTGCCTTTTTTCATTACAGGGCTGCTTCAAACTAAAGGCTGTGTTGATTTGTGGTCAGATTCCATCTAGTAGGAGAGGGGGCTTGGATAGGGTTAGTTCTCGGCCTTTAGCATGTTGTACCAAGTGTCCAAAATACCAACAGGATTTAATCTTTCTTGAGAGCAGCAATTAGAGTAACAGTTTTCCCCATGTTTTTTTGGTAAAGGTGTCTGATATTTTGGTTTAAATACATAACCTCAAATTGTGTTTTGCTAGATGTACAGTTCTATACTTTGCAGTACTGCAGAATTTACAACTCATTTTATACCATGCCCTTCTATAGAATATGTTAAGCTGTTCAAAGCATGTCATCCATATTAGGTAATGAGCTTTGCAACAGCTTTGTGAGGTTATATGTAAAGATCATTTCATTTACTTATTTCATTAAGCTGAGGTCAGCATATCACCATTTAAATACCTGTCTTAAAGATTAACAAATTCAAGGTGCTACAGTTAGAGGTTTTGAAGATACTACCTGTCCTGTCAGCTCCAAACAGCGGGGAATCTGTGATCTTGGCACTGATTTTGGGTTTGTATCAAGCCAATTTTTCCAGTTCTTTTGAGGACAAATGTGTGTCTCGTTACTGGAAAGAGCAGTTTGACACCTGGCTGTGTTTACATTACAAATCTGGCCACCTGAATCTTACACATGTGATTTCTTGAGGTCACTGAACAGTGGCATCACTCAAAGTCACCCAAAGCTTATGTTTCTATTCTCCATGTAATAGAACTGTCAGCTGGAAGCCTTGTAAGTTTGAGAACAAGATTAACCAGAACAGTTAAAACTAGAGGTAGATGGCAATGAACACTTCCATCATCCTAGAAAGCCCCGCAGATCATTTCTCTTTGAGCAGTAAATTAGCTTAGGTCTGGAAGCTGGCAGGATCTGTTAACAGCAATAACTTGAGAAGGCCTCCATTGGCACATCACAATTTGGTAGCAAGGATTTGTACTAGACACCAAGTTCTACTGCATTTGCAGTAGAACTTGGTGTCTAGTACAAACAGGCTTTTGTAATAACACAAGTGAAAATTAAAGTAATCTGCATATGTTGCTCATTTACTCTTTGTTCTCTTGGAGAAATCTTTTCACAGTAAGGAGAATTTGATCTCTCTTCTCATTTAGAAGTTCGGTTTCGGATCAGTAAATCAATTTTGTCACTAGTTTTATGATGATGCACATATCAGTTAGGAGGGCTGCAGAAAAACTCAATATGGATATGTTGGGGCAAAAGTAAAATACTTCCAAAAGAATTTTCACTGGAGTTTTAGTTTCTTTCTTACCAGATTTTAAAATTAAAATCACAGATTCACAGAATGTTAGGAGTTGGAAAGGATTTTAATTTATAGCAGGGACTACATGTTAGAAAGTATGGAGGAGAGTATCTGTGGAATAGGCTGTCCTGAAACTTAATTCATGTAGAGCTGGTGAGTGATGTAGTTTGAAAAGGACCTATGGATGGCATCTGGTCTAGCTCCCCACTTGGATTTCCTGTCTCAGTGACAGTGGGTGACATGACCATCTTGGCTGATGTTCTTGGCCTGTCTCCTGGCTTTCAGACCTGCTTACTTCAGTTCTTTTTTTGGAAACAAGCTTTGGGTTTGAACAATGTTTAGGATACGAATCTCTTGAGTTAGCACTATGGCTTTTCTGTGCTACAGCAATGCAAATAAGGTATAAATCATTTGCAGAGGTTAGCTGGGTCATGAGTCAATTATCTGGGAATAGTCTGACTGTTCTGGAAGCTTAGAGTTAAGATGTACGTGCTCCTGTGGTGGGTGTGTGTGACGGAGAGCGGGGTTTATGTAACGAGTGTGCCATCTCTCTTGGCTGCTACTTCCCCGGCAGATTGATTGTGCAATTAGAAGCTCACTAATAATCATATAAAATCACACAGATAATCCCAGGTGAGGGATTTGTTCCTGTTCTGTGAAAATACCCAGTGACCTCTCAGGTATCAATCCTGCAGCTGGGTTTACCTGCTGATGACTTAAAGGCTTGGCTCCGTCTCTACAATGAGCACCACTGGGAATTTCTATCTAACAATTTGACATCAAAAACATTGATGCAAACCCCCAAATGTTTCCCAGGCTGGTTGTTCCAGTGACAAACACATCCAAAGCTGCTTTATTTTTCCCCCTTTCAATTACCACAGGGTTTTAAAATAGTTTATCTTCTTGTAAGTTGCGAGAGTCCAGAAGAATCCAAACCAAGCAAACCTTGCCTTGCATCCTCTTGTGTCAGCCCATGCCCATGCCCCAAGAAAATGTACGGTTGCTTTCTTAATTCATATTTATAGCCATTAGGAAATTGGAAGGGGGATAGATGACATTTCTAAGTTATTTCAAGCATGTGAAATAATTGAGAACTTGAAACATTTTTTTGTCTTTTCTAGAAAAGGATTAATTTCTTTAGACAGCTAATCATGTGTTTTCTCGAAGTGTATTTTTTGCTTGAAAATTAAAGACTTGGGGTGGCAGGGAGAAGCACAGCCCAATAACTGTTGTGAAAAATCTACTGCTTTGGACCCAAATGAAGCAGTATTTTACCAGGCCTGGGATAGATTGTAGCCAGAGGGAGAAAGAAATGCCAGCATGCTATATGCTGACATTAAGTACTACTGTTAACTGTGCCTGATTGAGGCTACACTTAGGCACACAAACCTGGTGTTACTTACTCTGGAATAAGAATTTTCCTAGTCTATTGCTTGTGTTTTGGTTTTTGGTTTTTTTTTGTTTTTTTTTTTTTTTAAATGTAAATATGTGTAGGGATTCAGTCCTCCATGATCTGTTTCGTAGTTTCATGTCTTCTCCATTGAAATCCGGGGAAGTGAAAAGTAAGCTACAAAATTAGGGAATTTTTATGGGTTTCTTTGATTGTTTTTTTTTTACTATAACAAAGTTTTGGCTGTACTATAGTGAGGAAAAGAAATCCTCTACAGCTGTCATGTTTTGGAGGGAGAGATTCAGGGATTGAGTTTGAGCAGATTTCAGATACATTCTACAAGTAGATAGTAACTGAAGGAACTGCTTCAGGAAAAAAGGGTAGGTGTGAGAATCCCAAGTGGAGGACACTGGCAGAGGTTTCTTTAGGTCTCTTAATTAGAAAAATGTTGGTATAAAGGCTAACAAAATACAGCAAGCTAATAAGAATGTGAAGCTATGAATTGGCTGTATCCGGATGAAGCAGGAGGGTGGAGCACAAAGTTGACTTTTTTCTTCATTTAAAATATCAAGAATTTACCACATTATGTAAAGTGTTCCAATTAGGAGTTGTGCCTAAAAAGGGTTAAGATACTTGATGCTTCAGAAGTAGTTGTGGAAGATATATTCAAACTTTGTCTCCTCGAATAATTTTTGTTTTTAATGTCTTTTTCCCTTGTAAAACTTCAAATATATGAATACCTTCCAAAATATACCTTCAGATCTATGGCACAATCTTCAAACAAGGCAGAAACCTTGATGGCAGATGGTGGTGGGATTCCTCTTCTTTCTCCTTCAGGCTAAAGCAGGCAAGTTATGATGCATGAAAACATTTCTGTCTGTGTCAAATCACTGCATCTCTCTGCAATACCATTGTGTCTTTATGTTCTGACAGACTGTCATCGTGCATCATCATAATATGTTAGGGTATGCTATCAACATCATATGTAGGAGGCTCTTACTGGCACGTATTCTATACCTATTCAGGACAGGCCCATAGAAGTAATGAAATACATTTAAATGCAGGAAGTTTTCAGTATGAAACAGCCCAAGTTGTTTTTTCTAAATGTCATGTGCAGGTATGCTATTATACAAAGGCTAATGTTGGAAGCCGGCACGTAACTGGATGAGGAAATAAACTTTTGACATACTCGTTATGTTTCAGTGTTTAGTTTATTAATTGGATATCAGCTTTTCATACTGGAAAGTTTACAGGAGAATTATTGGTTGTAAAGGTAGAATAATATTCAACATTGCTGTAAAAGTATAATCTTAGGAAACTACTGAAAATTGTAGTCTGAGATACTATAAAGAATTCACTTTTGCACTTCAAAACTCAGTGACTCTAGTCAAATTTATCTCTCTTTTTTCTGTTCCTTAGCACCCAAAATAAGGTGCTCTTGAAGTAAATTAAATCAGTTAAAGTGTATCTACATTTAGATACTGATTTGCAGAATTCTCTGAATTTTTCTTACTTCTTACATACATAATATGGTATCCTTTTTTTTTTTTTTTTTGGACAATAGTAAATATAAATCTAATTGGAGTCTGAAGGATTTTATGAGGGATCTTGAATGATTACCCTAACTTGCCTTAAATAATTGGGGAGAACAGACTTTTGCTTTAGACCCTCCCCTAGTATCCTGCTGTGTGGACTGCAATTATCAGTGTCCATAAGCACTTAAGAATCAATCTAGATCATGTTTCTTGGCGGCTAACAAAGTAAAATAATGATGTTCTGTTTTATTTCAAGCCCTGCATAGAATCTCTGTAATTTATGGATAGTACCCCAGACTGCCAGCACTGTTTCTAGAAAGAAAACCTGCTGGAGTGTCCCTCTCATTTGTGCTGACATGCATTTCAGCACTTTGTCCTGGGTTTGTGAGCATCAGGTGCGTTTGGATGGCCCAGTTTGCATTACAAGATACTCACAAACCTGCTTTCTAAATGTTGATGTTCAATCATGACAAGTCTTAGGACTTACAGAAGATATCTAGGGCATGAAGAGGGCATTCTAATTGATACACAGAGTATGCGTCAGTCAACCAGGAAAGAAAAGGGATCAGGTTACTATATTAAATGGACAACACTAATTGCTTTTACGTAAAGGATAATATGCAGATTAATTCCCTTCAAGAGCAGATGAGAATTCTGACTCTTGCCACCACGTTTTGTTACTATTCAAGCATGAGGGACAAGACATGATACTTACTTTCCCCAGGAGACCAGTGAGACTGAGTGCCTGGCTTGGTGCTGTTTGCTGGTAATATCAGAGTTGCACACGTGGTATCTTTGCTAATGAGCTGACAACTCCAGCCGTTGTTCTTTGTCCTTTTGTAAGGATCAGAAGAACCTCTTTCTCCTGGTACCCTGAAAGTTGTCTATTCTTATTGGTGGCTTACACATCTAGCTTCACAGTTTTGAAGTGCTGGGACAGTCAGCAAGCAGCTCTGACAACTAGGGCTAAGATTTCAAAGAACCACTCCTCAGCTAATGGAGTTTCCTGTAGAGCCAGTTCACCTCCAATGCCTTGTTGGCTTCACTGGAAAGCTTCAGCCCCACCGCAGAAAAACTTTGAGCCAGGCAGGCTTTAACAGCAAGGCCAGGTTGGAATGACTGACTGCTCAGTGTTTGTAGGGAAGCCCAGATAAGGAAATGAGTGATTTTTTAAGTGTTTTGTAATGCTAGCCAGCCTTTAAATATAAGAAGGAGAGACATTGTTCATGAGAGCACAAGAAGAAACTGATAAGCAGGTCAGGAAAGTGTCCAATTTTTGCAGATTTATATATTTGCTGTCCAAAAGAGAATCCTGCGTTCAGCAAGCATTTAGAAATAGAATTAAGAAACCTCAAGGTACATTTAAATTCTGTTCAGTTGGGTAATTGTTTGGTATGATTTTTCTTCTATAAGCATACAAATGCAAGTTGTTAAATTTGAGATTTTAACATGAAGGAAAAAAAAACCCATTTCTATTTTTAATGACACAAATGCAGTCATTCTCTCAGCCCACCCAAACATGGTAGGCGCTGTAGAATTTTGTGGAAAAAAGCCCACCCAAACATATGGACATCACAACAGGTAAAATTTTGACCTCAACAAGAATGCTAATTAATAAGATGTTAACTTTGCAGATACAACACTCTGGGATCACACTGTTGCCAGTCTGAAGTGTTAAAATCATTACTGACTTGAAGTGATGAGAGTGTTCTTTTTTAAACTAGCATCTGTTTTATTTGCCATCTCTGTGTAGACTTTTGAGAGTTCAATCAGCTTCTACTTTCTGGCTTCATGGTATGGATGTTTTACTTCAGTGTCTGTGCTAATTCTATATTGATCACATGAATAGGAGGATCAGAAATTTTAAGAGGAGAAATTTTAAATATGTTTGGTTATTGGTAATGCTGAGAGAACTGAAAGCAGAGAATATAACATGAACAGGGGAGGGGAGAAAACCTCAGATGTGTGTGTCGCTATTTGGAGACCTATTCTATAGTATTTCTCTAGCACTGCATCATGGTATGCCAGTCTCTGTATTGCAGCATGATATTATATTGTTTTTCATATCTGAAACTCAGATTTACTGTCCATTTTCATGTACCTTAATGCTACAGTTACTGAAGGACATTAAAATTAGGGTAGTGAGAGAAATATGCTTGTGAAGAGTCAGTGTAATTTCCCGCCTCACCCCCCACCCAGTATTCCTGAAATGATAAATTGTACACAGAAAACACAAATGTAAGTTTGCAGACAGACCTTATTTTTATCTATTTAACCCTGGAAAAGAGCCATTGCTTCTGCTGAGACAACAAACAGTGGGCCTGGCACATTGCACTGCCGCTCTGTTATTTTAAGTGTGCTAAGAGGCACAGTTGCCTAGGATTCAATTACATTTGTGAAGTTAATCTTCTGATGCTAAATCCAGTGGAAATGATCCTATTCCCTGTTGAAAGTTTTTGTATCTCAGTGATATTTTACGTGTTTGGTACCTCAGTGACATTTGCATGTTTAAACAAACATTTGTTATTTTTTTAAACTGTTATTGAATTTGAGTAAAATTTTTTATAATAAGCTATTTATGTATCTTTATAACAACCTGCTGTTTCTTTCATCTGTGGTAAGAATATTTTCAGTGTAGCATATTGATGTTTCCTCACAGCCCAAAAGGACTGCTTTGGGAGGTATCTTTCATAAGATTCTTAAGCAAATGAAAAGATTGAGCAAAAGCAAAGGCATGTATTAAGCTCCTTATTTTAATCCTTCCTAAATCATTTAAGTGTATGTATATTTGCATGTGAAAGCTGCTGTATTATTCCATTGGAATTGTTGATATAAATAATGCCAGTCACTCTCTAACTTATATTCTATTCTTTGCAGGAGAAGCCTCTCTGGAGAAAGACCAATTCCTATTTAATTGCCTTAGAATTTTGCAAATGGAGATTGACCTGTTAATGAGTCATGCGTTACTGTCAACTGACAGGATTGCTGAAATGTCCTACAGTCTAAAATTGCTATCTTAAAAACCAAAAGACAAAGTAGTGCACTGGTTTTAAGGGTTAGATTATGTATTATATACATAATTATGTATATAATGTATAGAACTTCCTTGTTTGTGTTGAAAACCTTGATTTATTGGAGAATAAGGATGATGCTTCTGTGTTTAGATGTGTGATTATATCCTGTGAGAGAGCTTTTGCCAGTTACAGGCTGGAGCCATGGGAAGCTGGTTGCGCTGTCTGCCGTGTGGGAGGTGGTGGGACAGCCTTGCACAGAGAGATCAAGAGTTGTGCATTTGCCACACTGAGCGAAGGGGCATCCAGGGCTTGTCAGGCAGGTACTGAGGAGATGCTGTGGAATTTCACTTTTAAGAGAAGGATGGGAGTTTGCCAGTGGACAGAGATTCATGAGTGGTTCCCAGAAGTTCTGCAATTCAATGAGATATAGGTATAAAGAATGGAGAAAGGGAAGGGCAAGGCGCAAAACCTGTCTGGAAGTGGAGTGAGAAACCATCATCAAAGAACAGTTTAAATAGGGGAAAAAAAAGGAAGTTGAGAATATCCCAATCTTATGGCATCCTACTCCCAAATATGGGAGATTGAGAGAATGCTATCTGACTTTCAGATCTTGATATAAATCTCCATTTACAGTGTGCAGACCGGAAAGCTAAAATCTCCTCCCTAATAGTTGTATAGCTGTCTTTGTCAGATGTATGCAAGTGCCCTTACTTTGTAATGCTAGAATGTGCCAAAAATGATCAATGCTAAGGAGCTGGTTATAGTTACTCATCTCCCTTTCTGCAATCCATTTTGATTTCTTCATCTGCACATGGAAGCAAAAATTTAATTCACTAACTCAGTGTTAGATGGAGCTCTGGATTTAGTGGCTTTTCTTTTTTCAGGAAAATGTCAGGGAGAGGACAGAGGCCTACAGGTAATGACAGAGTAGAACTAGGCCTTTAGTCAACACATTCTCTTCACAGGTGCTGACGCATTCAATGCATTCAGATTTATATACTGACAGCCTTAAGTACGTCACAGAGGAAAAAATTAATCAGGATTTGAGTTTTCCATCAACTCCTGATCCTTGATGACCAGGTTGCCACTTCAAAAGCTGGCATCTCCATAGCAGAGAACTCCATCAAAGATCTAACAGTGAGAGGAGCAGCTGTAAAAGTACAGGCTGCTCTATAGAGGAGACAACATCTGACCTAAAATATTAAAGCCAGAGGGGAAAGTCATGAGGAGGAAGGGAGCTCTTTTAAAAATTGTCCCAGAGGAGCTCTCTAAAGGGTGTTCCTCCACCTTTGTTCTTAGTATTTTCCCTTTTTGAATTGATGTGGAGAAGTCCTAGAATAAAGATCCAGAAAACCTCTTCACTCAAACTGGAACCTGGAACGTTGAAAGTGACAAAAAAGTCATCAAACAAGATGTAAAGTGAAGAGATTCCCTGTTCTATTTATACTACCTGTGTCAGGGAAACAGGAGGTAAGAGGATCATCATCTATCCAGGAAGAAATGAGGGAGTTTCTTAGGTCTCTTCAGCATGTGTTTCTGACTGCTGCCAGCTTGACTTGATGGACAGTGAAGCGTTAGATGATTTTTGCAGCTTAGCAGAACTGCAGTTGCTGTTTGATTGCTGTTACCTGTTTATGTATGGGTGTAGTCAGGATGAAGTTTCCCTGTCCTGTTGCGTGAGACCTCTTCAGGTCACGTTACAGCAGCGAGTCTGCCTTTTGATGGAACTCCACTCTGGTGGGGTTTGATTGCCACAGCCAGACAGTCAGGTCAGAGTAAACTAGGGCTCTGAACATTTGATATTCAATGTGTCATGTACTAAAAGCAAGGCCACACAGTTGTGTGGAGCTTTCTACTGAGGTTGTACCAGTGTTGTTACCCCATTCTCACCCCAACCCCAGTGATTTAAATAGCTGACAGCAGCTCTCTCTTGGTCTGGTGTGATAATGTTGTATACCATACTGTCTTTATAAACAGCTCAAATTTTTGATCATAAACTATGGACCATATAATCTACTGGACAGTCAGACATCCCTGAAAACAAAATTAAATTTCTCTGAGGCCAGAGTTTCTAGTATTACAGCGATTTCTGAAAGCCTAGTCAAATGCAAATGTTGTGTGTGCATTAACTAGGCAATTAGACTTAGAAATATAATCCCTAAAAATACAGCTCTGGTTTTATTGATGGGCATAATTGAGAGAAACAGTTGTTTCGTCTGGAATTTTTTTTCATGGGTATCTGACACTGAATAAAGGATTAAAGACTCTACAGATGGTAAATTCACATCTTAAATCAACATTGGCTACTTGAGGATTTTATCCTTTTTTTTTTAATTTGAAGGAATAAATCTCAGAAAAAAAGCTTTGAGAATAAAATACTACATTGATTTTCAGTGTCTGTTTATGCTTATGTTCCATCTTCTCTACTTCTGTGTTTTTGTCTGTATAGTCTTTAATGTTTTTTTCTTTCTCATCTGGGAAATTTTCTTTCAGCACTTGTAAGGTTTTGCATTTATCAAAAACCACAAGTATATACTGGCAAAAAAAACCCAAAAAACCTTTACTTAGATATATGTCAGCAAATTCTTTTGGTAAAAACCTGTAGGAAGCTGAGAAGCTCCACAGCTGTTCACAAGGTGTCATTTATCTGTCTCTCACTTTGCTATACCTAGTCACTTCTCATGTGCAATTCTAATGAAAAAAAATCAGCTTTCTTTATGTCCTATTTTGACCACAAAAATAAAGGTGTTTATGTTTTTGTAATCTAAAAGTGTTGAATTGTTTCAGGTAACAAACCATTTATTGAGGGAATAATGATGCAACATTTTAAATACTTTTTAACCTGTTGAATGAGTTCCTATTGCACATTTTTTTCATATTTATCTATTTTACTTGCCAGTCATAAGCATATTCTGTCAAAGTAGGTTAAGTTTAAACTAAACTATGTGATCGTAGATCAGCCTTGTATATGTTTCCCTAATGTAGTCAGTCAGAAACTCAGTGTGATCATGGTCAGTGTTATTGGTGTCTTGAAACTTTTCCACTTCATCTAAAATTCATAATTGCAATGTTGTGAGAGTAATTATATAATAACTTGGCAAAAAAACAAAAAAAAAAAGGAATCCTTAAACCCCTGTAAATCTGTTGTTACAGTAGTTCCCGGTGAAATAATGTTGTGAATTTTTTTTTTTTTTTTCTCTTTCTTTCAGGCTTTCCACTTGTATTCAGTGAGTGAAAAGAAGTTCAACCAGTCATAGGTTTTAAGAAAAAGGTAAGGATTTTTTTTTCTTCTGCTGGCTTTCTTGGTTCATTCTAGCCTTGGGATATTTTTTTTTTATTTGGCAATTTGTATTTTCCTAGATTGGATGTTATATCTGCAGAGAGCCTCAGTATTGGGCTTTATCTGTCCAAATTTCAGTCAATACAATCCATTTTGGTGTACAGTTTGTAGTACTTGCTACAGTGAGAATAAATAGGGTCCATGGTTAAATTGTGCATATTGCATTTTCCTTTTTGCTGGAGTCAGTGTTGCATTTTGAACATGAGTCTTTCTAGACAGAACTAAATAATATGAATTTGAAATAAATTCTTGAATATTCCTAATTTATTTATATTAGCATACAGTTTTTACAAACTTACATTTTGTGTTTCCAAGCTATGTATGTCTGTCCATCATTGGACATGGTGATGGTTGAATGAGTTTAGTAATTACTTCCCTTCCTGTTGAGTAGTTGAGTAATTAATAAAATAATCATTAAAGTAATTTCTTCTTGGTTGACTAAGAGAGATTGTGATAGTGAAAATCCATACATGTTAGCAAATCAAAATCTGAGCTCTTTACTGGTACAGAACTGTTTTACCAGATGGCAAAATTGAAGGGGTTTATATGATGACAGGGCTTGAATCTGTATTGTAAAAAGATTTCTGTGTCCCCAAATGCATTTGGAAACTGGATGTTGTATTATTTGTGCTGAAGTCAAGGGTGAGAAATTAAACATCTGTGTGTTTGTTTTAAAGAATGAATACCAATGAATACTGCAATAATTGAGCTGCTCTTCACATTTGGTAGCATCTCACCCTCCCTACATTTCTTGAAAATGATGCATATTTTTTTTTCCCCATATTGTACCTATAATGCCTATACACCTAATATATGCACATGTGTGTGTGAAGAATGATAAAGAATTCCTGATTCAGTAGTACAGGTCTGCACACGTATCTGGGCCCTGCACGTACCGTATGGAAGTTGCTGAGCTGTATCAGCCCGCCTTGTGCACTGTGGGCCACAAAGAAGCAGGCAGTACCTTGCCTTCCCTGCTTCCCTGCAACAGGCACCGTGCCACTGCTTTATTTACTTCTCAGAGTGCAGCTTGACTCGGGGCAGTTGTAAAGAAAAGGTGAAATCCTTGAGCTGGGCAGCCCCGATAATTTACCATAATTAGAAGCTCTCACGCTGTCATTTCTGGGTGGTTCTTTAGAGTAAGACAGGTTGAGTGCTGCAAATGGTGAGCTGGTGGGGCTCCCACAGCGTCTCATGCAGACTTAACCCAATGGGTTTCAGTGAGAGAATTGCTCACAAATTAGTACACAAGAACTACTGATACTCAGAGCTTACACACTTGGTTTCAGTAGAGCTCCTCAGCACAAGCTGCAGTGATTCAGTGAGCTGGGGCTGCAGGACAGAAAGGCACACGATGCTGGCAGTGGAGCAGGGCTCTCCTATCTGCATGGTGGTACCTTTTTATTTGTATGCTCAACCTCTGACTGTAGGACAGTCAGAGCCCTACGTCTGACATGCATAACAGTGCATTTTAGCTAGTGCCATTCCCCACCCCCAGCTTAATGCTTTAATTTAGGTAGAACCATCAGTATTTTACCCTCAGTCAGATCATGTGCAGTAAAGGGAGTGGGCCCCAGTGTGATGGACTATGTTTGCAAAACTTTTGGCTGGTATTACAGTGTATGTGCTGCCTTAAGGTTTCCCCACAGCTTTTGAGAGAACTTTCACTAAATAAGTGGCACCCAACTTGCATCCTTAGGCATCATATATTTGACAGCTTGCTCATGGCTAGGCTTTGAAAATAGTGTGGCTAGCATAACACAGATTTATGGCTCTCATCACAGGAGTGTCCTCATGGTACTATGGGAAGTTCCCAGCACTTGAACAATTCCAACATGGGCTGGATGGAGATACTGTCTTGTGGATTTCTTTTGTGACTTACTCTGACAGTCTGCTCTTGACATTGACTGTCTGCTGTTAGACAATTACCAGCTATCAATCATGTCCTCAAGATTTACATTTTCTCTTTAAACCTTTAACATATTTTAAATCCCAACTACCATTTCATTCAAGAGCATATATGCTTGGGAATTGTCACGCCTACCGTGAAGGACCGAAGCCACCCCAATACCAATTTAAATGGGAAATCTAAGCTTATTACCTTAGTAACTGACAGAGTCTGCTGCAAAGCATACAGAAATCCTCCAGATAATGGTTGGAGTGCTTGCCAGGTGTCAAGGATTGGTGTCAAGTGTTTGCACTGACAGTGAGGCTGGCTAATAACTGTATCTGAGCTATAGGCGGGTTGCTGATTAGTTTGGTCTTTATATATATAAAGACATTTGAAAAGGAGCTTGGTATCTACAAAAAAAAAAAAACAAACCAACATTTGGAAAGCTCAGGTTACTCAACGTTGTCTCTTGACTGGTGTAAACTGTACTAAGCCTCCTGTGATTCTTTCAGGCTTCCTGAAACGCCTCTCTGGCTCCACTTCCTTGCAGCGTGTTCCCTGAGTACAGCACCGCTCTATTTCACTTTTACAGTTAATTGAAGTGCTTGGAGGTCAGCCAGTTTGACCAGAGAGCTACAGCCAGGCCATTTTATAATCCTGAGGTACTTAGCACTGAAGATTCTCTGCAGTGATTACAGTATTGAATTGGAATTACTCTCTGTGTAGCAAAGTATATTAAACGTTCGTGCTTGAAAGGGGCAGCTGGTAGGACAGGGAGTATTTTGTCTGTGTTGAATTAAGATTGTTCTAATTGTCCACATTGGGAATTGAGGAAAGGATTGTGCAGTCTAGGGGAACTGAGAGTGAAGCAAAAGAACTAAAAATCTAGCAGGAGTGTTGCTTTCCAGAGTTGTAGCCCTGCAGTTAGCCTTGCTTTTTGAATTGGGGAAGGGGGGTGTCCTTTATAGGACTAGGCTGGAGGGACAAAGGGGGCCCAGGCACCATAATACCATAGCTGGAGTTCACGGTATAATTTCATGCTGCTATGGAATATTTGAATAAAAGGCTCGCAGTTGCACCTTAGCAATGAATTTGCAATGAAGTGTAGTCCCTAATTGTAGCCTTTTTAGAAAATGAAGCTAGTAATTACATATATTATTTTTGATTTGGTTTCATTTTTAGACAATATTAAAAAAAAAAACAAAAAAACTTTGGTGGTTTTCTAGCTTTCTTTTTGAAAAAGCCTTTCTGGATACAGTGTGTTTAAATCTCTTGTTACAACTAGAAATACATACTCTTTTGAGTTTCACAGTGCCCTAAAAGTTGATGTCAGAGTTGTTCTGTTGGGTGTTTTCTCTGGTTTATTTATATGTCTCATAACTTTTTATTGTAACTTTTGTTAGATTTTGTTTAAAAACAGTAGCATGGGAAATGGCTTCAAAGAATAATCACGGTACATCATCCAAATAGGGCTATTCATAGAAATAATGCAATAATCAGAGGACTTAAATGATTTTCCTGTTTGTGATATACAGTTGCAGCAACAAAGATACATGTCTTAGTTCAGAATAATTTTCTATATAAATTTAATTCTTCAAGGCCTGCAAGTATTACCATGATAATAAGACCCCACCCAAAATACCAATTTTCTGCATAAATAATTGTAGTAATTTTCTCTGAAACTTTGTATTTTCCCACCAGAGAACTATAACGTGGTACAGTAATGTGAACTAGGTTACCTTTTCACCAGTGGCAATAAATAGTATTCTAGAAAACCTAATAAAATTGATGATAATGGAAATGTAGGCAGTAAAAATCCCAGTAAAATTATCTTTTTCTAATAAATTGTGCCTTTCAGGGTGCAGGGAAATTGGCTAGAGAGGAAGGTTTTATAAACATGCAGCAGGGTCTACAAGCTGTTGTCATGTGGGGAAAGAAGTTAGATGTCAGTGTTTTCCAGACCCAAGTTATTTCAGATAACTCTTGTGCAGGAGACCCAAGTTATCTCTTATTCACCATGTATGGCATCAAAATGTGAGACTTACTTGCCTTTGGAAACCAATACTTTATTCATGAAAATTTAATCTGCATCTGTAAGTATGAGGCTACTGCCTCAAACATGGACAAACCCTTTTTTCTGGGTAAGTCTGTCCCCTGTTCTTCAGTAAGTCGAGATCTCAGCTGATTTCCTCCATCTCCTTTGGGAGATCATTCTGAGATGCCTGAGCCTTTTCCTGTTCTCCATATGCCTGGGATAAGATTGGTAGCCATTCATTAATAATCCAGATGTAAACCAATCAAGCATGAACTAAAGGATGAGGTAGGTACCAAAGATTCCTAGGATATGAAAAGTGAAGGGAAATAGAGAAGCAGAAGGATCAGTGCCATGATCAAAGCCGAATTGTTTGTAGCGTAAGCATGGTATGTGTGTCATTGGAGGTCAGGTAAACTTCAAATAATAAAGCCTTAAATGTTTTAGAATATGACCAGTGTTTGTTATGCCTCTATTTCATATCTATATTTCCTGGCTCAGATTTATTTAAAATATTATTTTTAAATGTTATTTAACTTGCATGATGTCAGTAGTGTAGAAGATTAGCATGTCACACATGAATTCCTTGTGTTTAATGGACTCTGTCAACTATATGAGACTCCTGACTGGTAGGATGGCATTGCTCCTGAGGATGTCAGTGGGATGAGTTCTTGCTTTTGAATTGTGTCAAGCTCAACATAATGTCTGAAGTCTTCCCTTAAACTTGAGCTCACGTGTGATTTGTTGAAGATAAGTAGATGCTTATGTTTTCCAGGGCTTTGCAGAAACATGGAAGTGAGTAAGAGTATTAACTGTATCATATTCTCCAACAGTCCACAGAAGCTGCAGCCCAGGATTGATAGCTTTTGTGTTTTAGGGCACCTATCTTAGCTGGGGAGTTTCTGAAATGACTCTAGCCATATCACAGAATGTTTTGGTTTGGAAGGGACCTCTGGAAATCATCTAGTCCAACCTCCCCTACTAAAGCAGGATCACCTACAGCAGGTTGCAAAGGATCATGTCCAGGTTTGGAATATCTCTGGAGAAGGAGACTCCCCAACCCATCTGGGCACCCTGGAGTTATTACTCCCTAGGTGCAGGACCCTATGCTTGCCTTGTTGAACTACACTTTGTTCCTCTCCACCCAACTCTCTAGCCTGTTCAGGTCTCACTGAAGAGCAGTACAGTCTTCTGGTGTATCAGCTGTTCCTCCCAGCAAACTTGCTGAGAGGTCATTGACGAGTATGTTGAACAAGAGCAGACCCAGTACTGACCCTTGGGACACACCACTAACTACAGGCCTCCAACGAGACTCTGTGCTGCTTATCACAATCCTCTGGGCTCTGCCATTCAGCCTGTCCTTGATACACCACACTGTCCACTCATCTGACCCACGCTGCCTAAGCTTACCTATGTGAGGATGTTAGGGGAGATGGTGTAGGAAGCCTTGCTGAACTTGAGGTAGGCAACATTCACTGCTTTCACCTCATCTCCCCAGTCAGTCATGGAAACTAGCAGATTGGTCAGGACTTGGTGAAGACATGTTGACTACTCCTGATGACCTTCTTTTCTCTTAGATGCTTAGAGATGACATCGAGAATGAGGTGTTCCATCACCTATGATAAGAGGAGCAAAATTAGTCTTGTGGCACTGCTGCAGACCTACCCTTTTCCCCTCACTCCTGTTTGTGTTACTGTTTGCTTTTGAAGTCTCAAGTTTGAACATGATAATTTTTTTTCTGTAATAGTACTGGAAAATTAACAAATTTCTTCAGATTTATTAATCTACTGGAAAGGTTTTTAGTGATTTTCTTACTAGAGATCATTCAAGCAGCAATTTAGTCTTCAAATTTAATGAAGCATAAGGCAACAGGCCTCCTGATGTAAATAATGAACTCCATATCACACTTTTGTCAAGCTATTGAAAAAAGGATGAATCATATATGCTTCATTGGGTAGACAATGAGATTTTTCTCTACTGAAACATTTTTTGCAGGTTAAATAACTGTCAAAATATCAAAATCTGATTTTTTGTGGAGATTTTATGATTTTTTTTTTTTTACACTTCTCTTGTTTGTTACCTCATAAATAGCTGGTAGCATGTGCCTCTTTACACTTATTAATGCAAATCCTAAATGTAGTTATTTCACAGAGGTACAGGGAGTTTTCCAGTGTTAAATTCATAGTTAACTCTGAAGAAAGACAGCAACACTTAGAGTAATAACACTGCTCTGCTGGGGTGTGCTGAAGCTCATGACCTGTAGGTATGGAAGGAATAAGAACTGTCTGAAACCATTAACTTGCTGTGCTTGACACTTAGTCTGTAACTGTACGGTCCAGAGAGAAGAAGAGTGGGAGGGTAGGCAGACTAACAAATACAAAATGAAGTAACCTCACAAGGTATGTAAGTTTGTGTAATGTTTGATTTGCAAATGAGCTTTTCTGTAGCTTTACTATAGTGCCACATTGTGTGTGTAGAAGGTTTGTGACCCTTTCACAGTACTCAGGAGAGACAGCAAAGTTCATTCTGAGCAGAACAGATCTCACAGTTGTGGAATCACACATCTGTTTCTAGGTTGTACAGTGGAAAAGCAGGAAATCCTGTGTGAGGGTTCAGCTAGGACATCACAAAAGTCTCCATGTACTCACCATGGTGATATGCTCCATAATTCTAGGCAGTATAGTTGACACTGAGTTATCCATGAGTAGGTTATCTGGACTGTGCATTTTCCATGCTGCAGGTGTGTGATTCACATAGCTCTGTGCTGTTTGGTGTGGTGGGTCCTGCTGACTCAGATCCACTGCCACGGGGAAACAGTGGTCCTGCTCTTGGCTTGTCTTAGATGTGAAAGCAGTTAACCTACCAGTGTATGGATTGAAGCCTGGTCTGATAAGTCTGCCAGGATTACATAGACTTTCAGCAGAGCTAGCCAGTGCCATTGCTATGCTCCAGGAACTGGAGACATAAAGAGCAATAGCATGTTAGTTTAACATGTCTAATGTATTAGCTGAGGTCTGGGTGGGGTTGTTAGGTCTAGCTTGGCATTGGTTCCGTGGGAAATGGAACTGCCCATGCCCTAGCAGCAGGTCACCTTGTTCTCTGGCTTTTGGAGGTGTTCTCTTGTGTAACTGGAGGGAGATTGTGCAAATGTTGATGGTGCACATGAAGTGAAAGAACACAAAATAGTACAGGATTACCAAATATTTTTGTATGAGTCTTTATCAGAGAATCACAGAATTCACAGATTCACAGAATGTCAGGAGTTGGAAGGGACCTTGAAAGATCATCTAGTCCAAGATCATCACCCCCTGCCTGAGCAGGATCACCTCGATTAAATCACACAGGAACGTGTCCAGATTGGTCTTGAATGTCTCCAGAGAAGGAGACTCCACAACCTCTCTGGGCAGCCTGTTCCAGGGCTCTGTCACCCTCACAGTGAAAATATTTTTCCTTACGCATAATTTTGGAGTTAGAAGGGACCTCGAGTGTCCCAGCCCCCTGCCAAAGCAGGTGCCCTAGAGCAGGTCACACAGGTCGGTGTCCAGATGGGTCTTGAATATCTCCAGAGAAGGAGACTCCACAACCCCCCTGTGGGCAGCCTGTTCTAGTGCTCCATCACCCTCACCATGAAGAAGTTTTCTCACATCAGTGTGGAACCTCCTGTGGTCCAACTTGTGGCCATTGCCC
>VXBZ01000787.1:702344-712667 GCA_013399135.1 Heliornis fulica
AGGTCCTCCTCTGCAGAGCTCCTCTCCAGCAGGTCACCCCCAGCCTGTACTGATACCTGTGGTTGTTCCTTCCCAGGTGCATAAGTGTTTGTTGCCAAGGGCACTCACTACCCAGACATAGGGGTGCAGTGTGTCTGCACGATGCCCTCTTATTCTTTACCTTCTGGGGTCTGCTCTTTAGTCTGTGCCTGTCCCCACCACCCAGTCCTGGAGCACTGACGGTGTATAGGAACCTGGTGTCTGTGAGCAAGCAGAGCCTGTTTCCACTGAAGTCAGGAGTAACTAGGAGTGAACAGGGCATAAAGCAGCGAGTGAAACACTTCAGAGCCCTCTCTAGAGCAGACATATGGCCTGGGAACACGGTGTATCCCATCCAGTGAGCGTTGGTATGTGGCGCTGCACACCTCCATCAGGCTCTGGAAACCTCTCTCCGATTGGGTGTTGGATGTGTGCCCGCGCCGCAGTCAGCCATCACAGATGGTTGTGCCCGCCCGTTGTCTCCAAATACATGATGACATTTATCCCCAAGACACTGCCAATTGTCATATGTGTAATCAGTTCTGTAATTTACTTTCACCTGTTGGAATTAATCTCCATATGTGGATAGGTCTACCCATTTTCATGACATGCTAACAATGTGTTTTGACATGGGTCAAGATTAAGTCAGGGCTAGCTGAAATTCTGACTGTTCCCTATGAGGAGTTCTGAGAAGATGTCTGTTTCATTGAAGGTTGTCCACCTCACACAGACTAATTTTTATGGGAGGGTATCCAAATGATCTAGAGGATGAACTCAGATTCTTATATGTGATATTATACATATATATATATCACACTGGTGTTTACACACACAATTGTGTGTGGTTTGTTTTGCTTGTGTGGTGGGTTTTTTTCAGTTTTTTTTTTTTTTTGACAATTCAAAACTGTTGTGCTGAAGCAGAGGATGAGCTGGTGCTTAGGAAGAGTTGTGCACATCTGGAGAGATGCAGAGAGGTGCAGCAGTGGGCAGGGAGGGAAAAGGTAGAACAGCAGCACAAGGCTGGCACTGCCTCGCAGCTGTCATTACTGCTTCTCTGCTCTCAGCATATCAGAATTAACCACCACAGGTAAAAAGTAATCTCTGCCCTCTTAGATCCTCACCTGAGAATATTTTAACTCTTTTTTTTTTTTTAATTTTTGTACCTGCACTAGCCAGCTGAAATTCAACCTTTTCCATAGTCCAAAGAAAGAATTTTATACCATACCTGTCCCTAATTTAACCAGTGTAGATTGATTTCAAGTGATGGAATGTGTTTAAGAATATTGTTTTCCTTGTAAATTTTATCAGTTTATCCAGATCCATAAGAAAAAATAAGAAAGACAGTCTGAATACCACAAAACCAAAGGATGTGAATGTCTGCCTGCACGATTTAGGAGCACAAATATCATTGAGTGATGGCTCCAAATCACATCAAATTTTGGAAGAATGTGCCAGAATATTCATACAGTGACGTGCCACATAAATCTGAATTCTCTTGAAAACACAGTTGCTTCTTACTTCCTCATTCTACCCCTGTCACTGTCACCAGGCAGATTTACTAATTCCTTGTTTCAAGTTGGAAAAATCACAGAAATTGTGGTTGCCTATTACTCCATTTTTTTTTAGTAAATATGTAAAATAATAACTCAAAAAAATGTAATCACATGCATAGAAACAGATCGGGATTTGAAAAGCAGTGAGGTGGTGTGGGGTTTTGTGGGGGGGTGTGTTGTAGGTTTTTTATTTTTTATTTTTTTAAAAAACATCAAAATAAGTTGTAACTTATTAGAAATGACAAGAAAAAAAATCTCCAGAGAGATTTCAATTATTTCTTCAACTTCTTTGCTCCTTACGTTCTTCTTTCTCTCCTAACAGTCCTGACAGGCTTTTAGCTGATCTGTAAGATAGAAGAAAGATCCCAACTTGTCCAAATTAAGATGACAAAATATTTTTAACCACTGTCTCTCATTCTCTTTGTGGAATGTTGCAGAGCCATATGTATATTTGATGTTATATCCTGTAATTAGAGTTCGATTCTAGGCAGTTTGAACATTTGATACCAAATTTAAACTCTTGCTTTCGACTTTTCCCTGTCTGCACCTCCTGTTCAGGGCTGCAGTTTGTGCTCTTGGTGGGGCATTGTCAGAGGGCTCTGTCCTGTCACCCCTCTGGAGCTGACTGTTAGCAGCACTCAGGGGAGAGGCAGTTGTGCACATGGCAAATGAACAAGTCTGTTCAAAGAATGAAGGAATTGCCAGTCAGTTCAATGCTTTCACTAAATAGTGCTAAAGAGTACATCTGGTATCAGATTTGGAATCTGCTGACTTGACCACAGCAACACACTCATGCCAGAGGCTGGGGGTTTTATGGGGTGGGGTGCCCTTGAGAAAATGGTTATCAACTAAAATAAAGTTATATTGACATTTCTTGTTGGGGGATTTCACTAAAAGCTAATGGAGACGTTTGATAGAGATAAGATACTCACTTGGCACCTCTGTGTCTGTCCAGCAGCCAGCCTTGCTTGAAGGAGGAGGACTTCAGTTCACTGGTGTATTTTCAGTTAGGTGGAAGCTGTTCTTCTTTCGACAGAGCAGCCAGGAGGAGAGGGAGGTTTGGCTGGTGCTTGTACTGTCAGGCTGTAGTGAGGCTGTGCCAGGTTTGCTGTGTCAGCCAGAGCAAATGTGATTTGTAAATCACTTTCCTGTTGGTGTGCATGGATCTGTCTGCTTTACCAGCCTTGCTCTCAGTGGACTGAGCTCGGAGGGATCTCCATTGCCTTGTTTTTCACAGAAACATTGAGGCTGGAAAGGACCTCTGGGAATCTAGGACAACCACCCTGCTCAAGCAGGGACAATTGGAGGATGTTATTCGGTGCCCTGTCCAGGTTTTGATTGCCTCCAAGGGTAGGGACCCCACCACTGTCGCTGGGCAACCTGCTCCTAGTGTTCAACCAACCTTGCAATAAAACAGCTTTTTCCTATGTTTTAAATGAAAGTTTAAATGGGAATTGCCTCTTCTGATATACTCTGAGAAGAAACTGTATCCACCTTCTTTCTGCACCTCGAGGTGTTAAGATACCCCCAGAGCCTTCTTTTCTCAGGACTGAAAAATCCCAGCTCTCTTGTACTCTCTTCATATGGTCAATGCTTCAAATCCTTAATTATCTTCATGGCTCTTTGGTAGATACTCACCACTATGCCCATGTTTCTACAAAGCTGCTTTCCAGCCATTCAGACCCTGGCCTGTGCTGGTGCTTGGGGTTATTCCTCTTAAGGTATGGCAAACTTTGTTCCCATCAGCCTGTTCCTTCATCTTCTCAAGCTCCCTCTGAATGGCTGCACAACCACCTGGTGCATCCACCATTCTTCCCCCTTCTGTATCATCTGTGACCTTGGTGAGGGTGCAATCCATCCCATCATCTAGGGCATTACTGAAGATGTTAAATTGTATTGGCCCTTCTTGAAGTAAGGAGTGGCACTTATTTTATTCCAGTCTTCTCCCAGTGACTCAGCAGTGATCGAGAGAGGTCTTGCAATGGTATCAGCTAGCTCTCTCAGCACTATAAAGTGGAAAGGAATAAGCAAATATACAAGGAAAATACAGGAAGGAGTGGTAAAGTAAATGAACTGGGTTTTCTGATTGCAGGATAGCAAATAAATGTTCCACGAGTGAATTTAGGTTTTTAAGTACAGCAAAGCATTTTATGCATGAAGGGGTGCAGGGAAACACCAAGTATCCGACTGGCTGGGTAAGAATTCTTTCTTTAAACTATATGTAGCAAAAAAGTTTCATTAATTTTGTTTTGCTAAGAAGGCCTGAACATATGCAAACTCATTGAGATAGATTATTCTCAAGGTTAATTGAGATATATCAGTTTGCAGTAGCTTTCTGTCTCATAATTTTCTGCCTGATTACCACTACAGAATTGTCAAATACACACTCCTTTATTCCGTGCTGTTTCTCTTAAGAGCAGAGATCCCACAAAAATGGATTCAGGACGCTTGGTTCAAGGCTGAGATAATTAATTAAACTGTAGAGCAAGCTAGTTACAGGCTCCTGGAAACCTAACTGGGGAGGGACATTCAGGATGGCTCCCTGCCATCCTGGTGCCTCAGTTGTCCTTGGCACTTCTGATGTAGTTCTCTCCATTTGCACAAACACAGATTTTCCTTTTGGAAGGAATCCAGCCTTTAGGAGCATGGAGGTTAAGTTGGCAATCTGAACTGTAGATTGCTCCTGTCTGTGGCATCATGGTTCTGTCTTAGGAAAACAAAGGATTACTTTTTCTGAGATTCGTTCTGGAGCTGCTAGCTCTTAAAATATTAGCTAGATAAGATTACTCTGCATATTTGAGCTCCTTTTCTCTAAATACTTGGTGCTACTTGTAAGTTATCTAATTTAGGGAATAAGGGCTTGAACTTGATGAGCCGAGCACCTCTTTCTCAAGAGAAGTGTGTATTTCCACTTGAAATCGATGGGTATTTAGTGTTCAACAGCAGCTTCAAACCCAACTTCTAGTGTCCATCATGGCGTATTTGGTGTGGACAGGAGCGCTGGAGCAGTAATTAAGAGCCTTCTCGAAGAAGTGAAAGGAGAAGATAGGATGTTTTTAATGTATTTATCATTATTTGGAAAAACACATTTTCAGCTGGCAGACTGTTGGCTGCATTGTTTGCAGTTGCATGTTGGCTGCAAAGGTTTCTCTGCCTGTACCCTGGTGGGGTTACAGCGTGGAAGACTCAAGATAACAAGGAGCAGATAATGACCAGTATAGTTTTAGTACCAAATCATAATTTATTTAAACTTGCAATATGATCAGAGTTGGTGGGTGTTTCTACCCATCTGTAATACAAATATTTAGAAGTAATTAATATTAGGGTCTTTATATATGACTGTGGACCAAACTTGGCAGTTTAGATGTGGAAATGTGAGTGAATTATGGATTGTTGTTTGTTCAACCAGTTCTAACAGTGAAGTGGAATGATGGAAAAACACATGGTAGCCTGGCAAAGGACAGACTCCACTAGCAAATGGATGCAGAGTGGAGCAATTAGGCAGGAGATCAAGATGAGGATTCATTCATGGGCAGCACATGGCACATGATACAGAGCAGGTCTAGACTGTTCCGCAGACTGTGGAAACTGGCAGAGCATTGTCAGCACCTGGTAGTGTCATCTATGGCCAGCAGCCTGCACTGGGTCCTCTAGAATGTCACAGACATTTATCTTGTCTCTTATGGAACATTTTGAGAGCACTAGCTTGCTCAGAAATTTATTTATTTATTTTTAAATTCCAACTGGAAGGCAAAAAAGGGTGGTTGGTTCTTTTGAGTTTGGTGTATGGAAAGGCATTCCCTTTTGTTTCAGTAAGTCACTGGTATAACTGCTGTAAGTCACAGCAGTTGCTGTGTAGTGAATTAAATACCTGAAAATGAAATATTTCAATTTGAAATAGTTTTAATAGGTATTATGTGTTGTTACAGGTCAGGGTAATAAAACTTCCCACTATAACTGTGAGCCCAAATGAGCTTGTTTATTCAGCAATAATCACAACCTGATATTTGGATAAAATAAGTCTTGTATTTGTTTGTGTTGGAACAAAGTGGAACAAATGGATGCATACAACAGGTTTCCAAACATTCTTCTGCTTACCTCTGAATTTGGCCCTAGGTTCCACCTCATGCAGGTGACCCTTGCTTCAGTGTCGTGGCAGAAATTGTGGCACACCACCTTGTTCCTGGTCTTTCACAGAGTTTAATTTCCACAGAGTGAGACTGTATTTAAGCCAAAGCTTAAATAGTTCCTGCTTGTATTGTGTCATAAATACTCATCTGCCAAAAGCAGCTCTGTTCATCCAGAAAACATACTGAAACTGAAGGGGAAGAGGGTTCTCCTGACAGTACAAAGACAAATTTCAATCTTCCTTAAAGAGTATTCTGCATTATTTTGCAAATGTTTTCTGTATCAGAAAACCCACATAGGAGCTTTTACTATCTGGCAAATGACTCAGATTACTTTTCCACACCAGATAATTGAATTTCAGTGTTTCTAGAGCTTGCTGTGGGTATGAACTCCAGCATGTGATGGAGGGATGGGGCTGAAGTGGTGTGGCACTCAGGGAGACCTGAGTGTGTGTCCCCTCTGTGACACACACTAGCTCTGCCCTCGGGTCACTCCTGTTTCAGCTGTAGCCCAGAGGGTTCCTGGGAAGGGAGAAGGGCAGAGATAGGTGTGAGTGCTTTATGTCCTAGTCTGAAGAGCAGAATTTGGGACTCTAGTTGCAGTGTTCTCTTTTTCTAGCAATGAAGCACCTGAAGGAAAGTGAACCCCTTTATTTCGGCAGAACCCAGTCACAGGCTCATGTAAATTATCTGCAGAGTTCAGTATGGGAGCGTGAGAGTCAAGTGTTCTCTCACTTTTGGTTGAGATGTAATTTGCATAATCAGAACCAGAATAAATCCCTATTTTAATGAAAAATGAAAGGCAGGGATTTTCAAAGTATCTACTGCCATGTTGTTTGAGTATGGGATGCTAAATCTTGGCAAGCTGGGATAAACTCTCATTTGATAATGAGCTCAGCTTTGCTGTCTGGTGAACTGCCCTGGGCCTAGAACTGCTGGCTTTGCCCAGTTCTGCTGCAGTGGGAAGTGACACCTAATCCGTGTCGCTGGAATGTGGTGGGGACCTGCATCTCAGTCAGCAAACAATTCACATTCAGGAGAAAGATGGATTCTTTTCACCTGCATATTAAACAGTGAGGACTGGAGGGGATTACAGACCACTGAGACTGACAGATAAGTAAAAGCAAACACAGTTCAGGACATCATCATTCCGTGAGTGCTGCCAGCTAATACTGTCTGAGCCTCCCCATTGTTGAATGGAGCTTTTTCATGGAATGCAAGTCAATAAAGGGATGGAGTCAGAGCCTGCATCTCCAAGTGTGTTGAAGGCATATGCTGTGATAATAGGTCACTTCAAGGGTAGGTTAATTAACGTTAACTTCCTTTGCTCACACATATTAGGGAACTTTTCATAAAAAGAATGAAGTCCTAATTATTCAGATCAGCAAGAGTAATTAGGAAATATTACCTGTGTTAATAGAACGTGGGATGGATCTTAAGTACGGCAAGATTGATTCCCGTTGTCTAAATGGGAAGAGTTGCCCATGTAGTCCTAAATTTTTAAGGCAGCTGGGAAGAATCAGAGGTCTTGGCAACCCAAAATGGTATCAAACTTCTTAAAGCATACATTACCCTTTAGTTTTCAATGTTGCCTTCAGAAGGGAACAAACCCTTCACAGGAATATGTTGGTACAGTTACTTCACGCAGCCCCGAAGAAAGGCTCCAGATCTCTCTGTTTCCCAGGGGGAATTGGGGAGCCAGTAGTGCAGCTCTCCCATCTACCTTCTAGCAGCGACTTGCTTGGGGTTCCTTGCTCTGCTTCAGCGGGCCACTGAAGAGAACAAAGCTTACCTGGTGCTCGGCTGGTCCCACACAGCCTGCGTAGCTCACTGGAGATCTGGAGGTGCTTAATGTACAGAATCAACTTGGAATTCTTTTGGTTGGTTTTTTTTTGGTTTTTTTTTTTTTTTTTCTATTGATGACAAACTAAATTCCCCAGGATATGGTCTTTGTTTAGGCAATAATAATAATGACTCTGAAGTAAATGCAGAGCAGCTGATGAAAATGGATGGAACTGCAGTAAGTGGATGAAACTGAGGACATTCAGAATAAGGAAACAAGGGATACAGTGATACAGACTACATCTCCCTGGTCATTTTCTAGGCAGGAGCTCTAGACACTTTCCTAACTAGCACAACTGAAACAAGTGCAATCAGAACAGGAAGAGTTTTTCAGAGAAAAAGAACTATAGAATATTTCTATGTGACTTTTCATCCTCTGTAAGTCATCCTCTGGGTGGTTTTGGGCTCATTAATAGGATCGAGACTCAAGACAGTGTGTTTCCCCACAAATGATAGCTTTAAATTGAAAGCTGAATTTGTGACATCTTGGTGTATTCAGTGAGGCAGTGTCTTTGCTTTTAATACCTTTGAGTCTCATTTCCACAGGTGGTAAAATCTCTCTGATTTTCACTCTACTGAGTGAAATTTTCTTGGCTTTTTTAATTATTTTTTTTTTTTACCGGTGCCAGACACTTTTAATATATCCTAGTCCCAATTATTCTGTTAATATTAAAAGTATTCACTTTACTGTTGTTGACCTTCTCACTGCCATGGACTTGGCTTTACTATGTAACCAAAGGAACCTGAAGAACATTCAGGGAAAAATGACCTTTAAATGCCTGCTCATCTCAAGTAAGGAATAATCAGGCTTCAGTGGCTCCCAACAGATAAGCTAGGCTTTTCTTAGGTGTCAGTAAAAATTTATTTCAGTAGAAGAGGAGGAATGCCTACAAGCTATTTGTGCAGAATCCTGCATTTGGTAGCTTGATAGAAATTGACTTGAATGGCGTTTTTTTTCAGTAGGTAATATAATAGTTGGTTACCTGTGATTGCACAAAAGAGTGCTTTCAAAGGTACAGCTGGCTAAGCCTGGTTGAGATGTCCCAGTAAAACTGGCCTATCCCTCAGCCCTGTCATATTTTTGAACACAAATAAATATAGTTCATGAAAAGCTTGATTTAGAATAAAAAAGAAAGGATCACGCTATTCATGAAAATACAATTTTTTTTGAGGGGTGATGAGAGCCGGTCGAGGTTAACAAGGGGCTTTCCTTTGAGATTACTGGAGCTAGGTCAGGTTCTTTCTTCTGTGCACCTGGTCTACAGGCATCACAACCGTCTGTAGACTCAAACAATTTCTGTGCACACTCTTCCTTTACAGCTAGAGGATGAAAACCTAATTTGAAATAGGATGGATCAAAATCTGTATGTTTTTCAGTAGTTAGAGCCCCTGCTAAACAGCCAACCTGAAAGTTGTACTACATGGATAGCTTTGAGGTAGATAAAGAAATTAATTAAAATTGCACTAGAGATCCAAATCTTACAAACCACTCAATCTGCAAACACCGATAAGATGCCTTTTGTTCCTGCTCTTCAAACAACAGGCCCAAGTCTTCCAGGGATTTTGTGTTTGCCAACCAGAACAAGCCATAGAGTTTTTCCTTCCCTGACAGGACAGCTCAATGTCAGGAGAGCTGACGCAGTGAAGTTCTGTCACTTCCAGTGAACAGACAAATCAAAGGCAGTTCAGTGACACGTGGACAGTGTCTGACTGAGGGTGGTAGTAGTGTGTCTGCTGGGTAGGCATGGCTCTGCACAAGAACCTTGTGCAAAAGTCTCTCAGCTCTGTCACGTCACTACAGCAATGCTTCTGACAAGTGGCCTTTTGCCTGCTTGACCTCCTCAAGTCAGTGTGTAAGTATCACTATCTGATTTATCATCTGCTGTACAATATGCTTCTGCTCCTTCAGAAAATCAGCTCTAGGGGAATTCTTCAAAGTGCTTCTCACTTGGAAGAAAATAACTTGGGAGGGGAATGAAGGTCAGTGTCCAGGTCCCGGCTTTCCTCAGGGGTCACAGAAAATGGGTTTGCCTTGCTGTGTAAATCGGTTCAAAGAATCATTCCACCTTTTTAGGGGAAACAAAAGAATATGCAAGAGTCCAACTCCAAGGTACTTCTTAGCTTCTTACAACAAAGTGTGAGGCTGTTCTTTAAGTGTAGAGACTGTTTCTGAATGGATGATAATAAAGAGCAGCTCAGTGATAAAAGGCAGAGTCTGACTGAAGAGAATTTCATACTTGGCAGGGAGGGTGTCTAGGAAGAAAGGTCGTTGTAGAAGCTTATGGTGTACTGAGAAAGAATTAAGTGAAGCAAACTCTAGGGTGTTGGTCTTTTAATTTGTCTAGGTGTAAATTAAATCCCATGCTTTTGTGAAGATCATAATCTTTCCTCTATGTTTGTCTGAGAGAAAAAATTGAGGGCTGTCAGCAGCCTGTGTGAAATACATCTGAGCAACTGAATGGGGTGGCACAGATAAATGCAGAAAGAAATGTCATTGAAGGAGAGAAGCTACTGGTGACCTCGAGGAAGGTCTTGTTTTGGATCACCTGGGTAATTTTGACAGGCAATCAGTTTAGAGCAGTCAGACAGACATTGATGCCAGTAACCAGGACACTGGTGACCTGTAAAGCACAAGAAGAATCAAGAAACAGATGGTAGATAGGTTAGTGCTTAGACTTAAAAGTTCAGTTTTACATAACTTGAATAATTCCCCATATAATTGGAGCAGAAGAGCACAAGTTCTATTTAAATTCTGCTTCTCTCCTAAACCCTTCCCTACCCCC
>VXBZ01000787.1:712673-740240 GCA_013399135.1 Heliornis fulica
AGTTTTGACATTTGCTGTTGCTACAGTTGGGGGTGCTTTTGCCAGAACCCCCAGGGTTCTGGGAGCTATGCACAAAGGTGGTCATTGGAAAATGTACCTAAAACTAAGGAAAAAAGATGTGTCCTGTAATTTGGACGAGACCAGCTTGCAGCCAAAGTGGCAACAGCTGAATAATCTGTGCTGCTTCTGCAGAGACAGATACAGCTTAAAGAGGATACAAACCAGCATAAGAGATGCAGAAATCAGTGCTCCTTCCACCACTGCTTTCTCTTGCAGTGTTCTGCAGTCTGCCTCAATTATGGCTCCACCATCAATCCTCAGAACCACTTCACAAGCACTGAGGATGAACAAAGAGCTTAGTCTCAGCAGTGAACAACTGAAAGTCTTCAACATTCATTTGCTTTTGTAACTAAAGAACAGTAATAAAAGGTTTATCTGCAGCACTAGTAGGGTCTGCTGGCTTCCAATGCCTCCTGTTGAGCTGTGCTGCTCTTCCCAGTAAGGAAATGTTTGTCTGTGCCTGCTGAGTTTTGACAGTTTTACTGCAGAAATTTAGGGGTTCAAGAAACAGAGGGAAACACATATAGCTTGTCACCGAAACCTGACCAGACAGTGCTGCTTTCTAGTAGCTTGTGGGGTCAGTATTAGCAGTGAGAGCATAGCCACCTCCGGGTTGTTTCTTCTGCTGCTTAACAAGTGGAAGAAGCCCTGAGAAATGGAGGAAGTTGGCTGTTTCCTTCCATAGCATGATCATGTTAACAGAGCAGTTGGGAAGTTGCTGTTGGAATTTGGGCAAAACCTTTGTTTCTCTTATTTTCTGTTTCCTTCAGATGAGGGTAACCAGCAGTAGATCCATACTTGAAAATCCTTTCAGAGTATGAACTGAAAAGCTCATATTCTACTAAAGCTCTTTTTACTTTTTGGCCTTTACTTTTCCAAGGAGTGAGGAGCAATGTGTAGAAGCCTGCCTGTTTCCAGTCCCATCCCAAAAACATAATAGGGCTGCAGTGATTTCCTTTCAGGTTACCTCTGTAATAAAATCTTCATCACCTAACAGCCTGGTTGGCTTCTAAGGATTTCAGATTTGCAGAGGATACGCGTTGTAAAAATATTATCTTGTTAATGTGGATTACCCCCATAATATCAGCTGCTTATCAAAGCAAAGCCATGGGATCCTTTGTTCAGGCTTTGCCCACAACCTATGCAAGGGAATTTCCAGTCTTCTCTGATAGCAGCACTACCCTGCCTGAAGTACTTTGAACAGGTACTTGCCTGTCACCACCACTGACTGCTTGAGCTAAGAATCAAAACTGAGCCCCTCCCAAAAGGCAAGACAATATCCCTACTAAAAGGCCTCACTGACACTGTTTGAGGACGTGTGATTAAGGCAGTTCTTGCCTACCTCCTCATAGGCAAGAGAACAGTAAAACAAAAAGAGATTTTTAGGGGTGAATGAGCATTAGAGAAAAGGCTGTGCTGTGCTGTGGGCTAACAAGAACTAGATCTACAAACTATCTGCTTATCAATAAAACTCAAGATTTCTTATGAATTATTTTTCACTTAGCATGTTACTTATTATTAAACATATTAACAGATTCACTGCAGCTCAGGGAGAATTAATGTGATTGGCAGTTACTTTACATGTTAACAGGTGTGTTTCTTTGGTTTTGCAGAAACACTTTTGTCTAAGGTGTTTGGGTACAAAAGTTTATAGAAGAACTTTTTTATCTGCACTTGCAAGACTCATTTCTCGTCAGCTGCATTTCTGAGAGATTTGAAAGTGAACACAATTCATTTTTTTTTTTAATGAGGCTTGAAAATAGTTTTCTTCCTGTAGTTTTGCAGGTGAAAGCATTAAGCCTTTGCCTCTGGTAGTTTTATTTTTTTTGCTGCAGGCAAAAATTAGCTTAGCAGGTTTTGCTAACAACTCCATCCTTTTTGTTCTAACTCCACTTCCTTCTAGTAGAGTGTAAATTGTGTCCCAATAGAGTAGGTAAACTGAAGGTCAAAGAGAAATGTAACATGCTGAAGTCACATGGCTTCACTTTGATGCAGGTAGGAGGAACTCTGTAAGAGCAGGTCATAAACAAGATGAAAATTACGGGGGTCAAAACCCTGTAGAAAAAGTAAATAACTTTTTCCCCGAACCATTTTATAGTGGAGTGTTTGTTGTTGTTTTGTTGCTTGGTTTTTTAAAGGACAGTAAATATTTAGTCAACCTTTTGCCTTACTGCACTAAAATAACTACTTAAGGAAATTAAAGGTGAAGACATCTAAGTAGAGGTTTTAGCCACCGTGCATGATGCTTGCAGAAAAGCCCTGGACTTTTTCTTTCCCTGTGTAGATGCTGCTCTGAGGTCAGGTCGAAGAACAGTGTAATTTCTGCTGTAGTGCACAAAGCTGCTTGTTCTGTTACTCTACACTGAGGTCTGAATGCAGGCACAAGTCTGTAAGGCTGAGACTTAGAATCATACATCATTTAGGCTGAAAAAGAGCTTTAAGATCATCGGGTTCAACCATAAACCAAGCACTGCCAAGCTCACCACTAAACTGTGTCTCTCAACACCTCATCTACACCTTTATTGAATCCACCCAGGGCTTGTGACTCCACCACTTCCCTGGGGCTGCCTGTTCCAGTGCTTGACAAACCTTTTGGAAACGACATTTTTCCTCATATCCAGTCTAAACCTCCCCTAGTGCAACTTGAGGCCATTTCCTCTTGTCCTGCTGCTTGCTACTTGTGAGAAGAGACTGACCCCCACCTGTCTGGGACCTCCTGTCAGGAGGCACTCAAGTGAACAGTGAGCCTTACATCTCTGCTTTTGTGGTCTACAGGCTTCAGGAGGAGCTTGATGACCACGCTGCCTAGTAGGAAATAGATTTCCCTTTTTAACTCTTCACCAGTATACCTCCCAGGAGTGTGAATACTTGTATGTGAGATCTGTATTTCAAAGCACATGTGGTATGATTAAAGACTCCAGGGTCAGATCTATGTCTTCAGCTTTGCCATTTGCTGTCAGTGACCAGGAACAAGACACTCAGTGTCTCGCTCATTTGTCAGAGACTTATCTCTGGGTTTTTATTATTCAGAGCAGTTTTCTGAGTTTATTCTTTCCAAGTCTGTTCTCTCCCATCCGACATTAAAACCCCCTTATCTTCTCTGCTTTAAAAACAATTCTTTCCTGCTCCTGGGACTGACCTCCTGCCATTTCTTACCCAGTGCAGATGTAATCCCTACTGTTTAGCTGCTCATCATGACGTGGTCTATCTTCCAACTTACACATTTTTGAACTATCTTTGTATTTCTTTTTTTGTAGATAATGCCAGTGTGACCAGGTAGAGTTAAAAAAAAAAGTCACTAAAGCTTCCCTCTATTATTGTTCTTACTGTCTGTGACAACAGTCCTCTACCATAACGCTTACACAAAGCTAGAGGGGAGTTATGTGGTGGATGTAATGTGTTCAGTGGTTTTCACTGTGCTTTGTAATTTAGTTCCTTGTTTGTGTTTCTCTTTATCATCTTTTCAGTGAGAGGATAAAGGTCACTGCTTTTTTTCTCTTTTTTCTAGCAGTCACAGAGTCTCGGTAACCTCTTTGTGTAGATGCTGATGACTTGGGCAGCTGGTGGCAGTGATAAAGTTGTGATGTTCTTTGCAGGTGTTTTATGCTCTTTGGCTTGATGATGAGGCTTTAATTTTGTCTCCAGTAGAGATACTTATGTGTTGCTGTGTTGTCAGAGGCTCCCCATTTACATGCTGGTTCTGCTCCGTAGAGGTGCAGGGCCAGGTCTCTAATCTCTGAGTAGAACAGTGAAATGACATCAAGAACACCAGCTCTTCCCATGATGTCATTTCTGCAGGGGGGTACTTGTCTTTGCAGTATATGATTGCTTTCTGCTCTTGGATGTGCAGAGCCTTGTGCTAGGTGTGTGAATGCCTCCTGAGAGCTGGCAGATAGAGGCTGTGCCAGGGCACGTGGTGCATCTTCAGAGTGTTTGGATGGAGGTGCGTGGGGATGTGGTTGCCTCCCCAGGGAAACTGGAGCTGCTGTCCAGTGCTTCCAGAAGAGGTATTGGTTAACACCAGTGTTGCATTAGGACGTGATTAAAATATTTGTAGGGGTTTGGGTAGTTTCCTACCCCAAGCTGGAACGTAGTCATCTCAACCCCATCAGTTTTACTCTGCTTGGGAGGAAAAGCAAAAGCCATGGTGATTTTCATGGCCCCTGAATCCAACCTTAAGCTGACCATGAAAAGTCTGGTTATTGGAGAGAATCCCTCCTTATGTTCACTTATCGAAAGGAGAGGCATGTGTTTTGAGGTGTTGAATGAGACTGAAAATATTAGCACTGCTTTTTACCTACATCTTTCCTTCAGTGCTTTATTGTGTTGGTTTGGTTGAAAATTAAGTTTTTTGTTATTATGTCTTTATCTCAGTTGGACTATCTGCTGCTGCTTATGGGGAGTGAAGTAGCATGATTGCTGATTGATTTGAGCTCTTCTGTCAGCGGGAGTCTTTCAGCTGATATTAGTGGGTTTTGAAAAGGGTGCTTCATGCAACTTAAATTCTGGTGTTGGCTGTTTGTGAAACAGATGATTTATTGAAATATCTTTATTGGTTTTTAAGGGCCTTAATTGTGTTGTCTCTGTTCATTGTTTAAATCCAACATCTTAAACCTTGTTTTGACTAGTATCTAATATCTAATTCTGTCAAAAGCCTATTTGTCTCTGTGTAAATATGCTGTTAAAGACAGCTTCTATTGGTTCTTAATCTGTGTCAGTGGTTTTGAAAAGGCTACTTACAATGTGTTGTGTATATAAAATATATTGTTTTAAATTAGAGCCATTATCTTCTCTTTCTTTTTTTTTTTTTTTTTTTTTGAGACAAAAGCCTTGCTAGGCTTTGTGTCATGCTGTAATACCTGATAATGTCAGTAGAAAAACTTCTTTCTTGGTCATAGGTTTCTCACTCAGTTTGATTTATATCCTACTGCATCAAAATCCTCAAACTATGTGTGTGTAATGTCTTTTCCTTATTATCAATTTATACATTTTATTCCTGTAAAAATTTTCAAAATTATGGAGTTGTTACTGAAATTAGAGGAAGGCTATAATTTTATATTTTCCTGATGATGTTTTATTTAATAGGCTAAAATTCTGAAGACAAAGTACAGCTTTATGCGTTCTCTAAGTTTCAATTAAGAAAGTTTGCTTTTGTGTGTTCAATATAGATCAAATTACTGTATGAGTAATGAAATTAAACAGAATAAGAGGCAAAGTATTTAAAGGTAAACTAGGAATATACATGGAAAAAAATTCTTAAACCACTTCAGTTTCATTAGTCCCTGTATACTTTTAAAACAGAGTCATTTAATGTCCCCTCATCCAGTTTCAAAGCCACAGATTGAAGTCTCTGCTGGACCTACATTCCAGTAGGCAGGTCCGTAGGCCGACTGCTCTCTCCGGGTGCTGAGTGTCATGAAGGCGTCGGAGGAAGCTCAGAGCTCACTGGGCACCTTCGCGCACACCGACTCGCACGCAGGTGATGCGGTGCTGGGTATCGGCCTCCGGCAGCGAGTGCAGCTTGAAGGTTTGTGGGCAGGGAAGGTGCCTTGGGTCTCTCTGTAAGAGGATTTGGCTGGAAGGGAGCTTTGTCCTCACTTATTTAGTCAGCCCTATAAAGGATATTTTGGGAAAAAACCCACCACCAAACCAACCCCAAATCCCCACTTTGTTCTGCATTACAGAAATGCAGCCAGGCTCACACAACACGATGACCTCTTTTAATATGATGCTGTTGTGTTGGAATTGTGTGGTGTGTGCAGCTCTGGTAATGGAGTATGAAATATCTGACTCCATATTTTACTAAGTGTTTTCCTGCTGCCTTGTAATTTTATGTTTTTTTAAGAATTCATCATTTCTGTGTTATTTCTGCACAGTTTAAAGATTATCATAAGAATTCCAAAACTAAGTCTATTCATGTGACAAATGGATTAAGAAACTTAGTTATGAATAATAGTTGTTAGAGTGCAGTTATCATTCTGTCATTAACATACTCAAACAGGATGCTTTTGTGGTAAAGGAAGATGCATTCCATCAGCAGGAGCTGCATTGTTTTTCAGACTTCTTAAGTGGGGGTTTATAAATTTTCCTATAGAAAAAAAAAATAATTTCTCATAGAAGATTACATTGATGTAGTATATTTCATGTAAGAGCTTCATTGCTTTCATAAACATCATTATTATTCTTTATATTATAGTAACATCTAGACTCCCCCTGCTGAGATCACTTCCCTTTGGTGCTCAGTGCTGTGCAAAACAATGAAACAAATTCTCCCCAAGCATGCTAATTCCTGGGCACACATCCTGTGTGCAAGCTCAGTGCAGAGGGGTTACACTGAACTGAAACTCCCAGCTGAAGGGACTTGTTGGCTAAAAGCCTCAGAGCCCTATGGGAGAGGGGTGTCCCTCCAGGGGGCCAGAGAGGGAGGAGAAAGTAAATTTTAAATATGGTTGCACCATTTAAATATGGTTGAGCCATTGTAGGCAGACTAACTAAAATAAATTATTCTCTTACAAAATAAGAAATGGAATACTTCTATTAATCATTTTCCTGGGAAAAAAACCTCTGAAATTAATTGGTACTTCATGGTGCCTGGATCTATACACAAGCTGTAACTAAGCTTAAGTTCACTGTAAGAAGAGGATCTGTTTGTTTGGGTTTTTTCCCCCATGCTAAATCCTTAATATTCTTTCAGTATAACAAAGGAGTATTTGAGTAAGTTGGTAAGCAGAGTGAGTCAATTTACTAGTGCTTTTCTGGAGCCAGCATTTTAGGTAAAAAGGTTTTCATCAAGTTAATGAGAACTTAGAAGCATGCCTCCTCAGTGTTTATGCATTTTTATGCTTGCAATGACTGCTCCCCTTGGTCATATATCAGAGGCAAGCCCTGGGCTGCACGTGTGTCAGATGCTGGAATGAGCACTCAAGGTCCTGTTGTCTTCAGTTTGCTCAGGAACCTGATGGTGATTTTTAATGTGAATGTGATGGGAACCATCCTCTATGTTGAAAGCCACTGTAGCTTGTCACTGGGGCAAGCTAAAAGCTTTTTTATGCCATCCATCTCACAATCTCTGAGGAGGCTCACCCGTGCCCACTCCTCCAGCCTGTCCAGGTCCCTCTGGATGGCATCCTGTCTCTCTGGCACGTCAACTGCACCACCCAGCTTGGTGTCATCAGCTCCTTGCTCTTAGGCTCTTTTTTTTTTATTTATTAATATTTCCCTACTGTATTGGACAGCTTTTATGGTGTTTGGTTTGCTTTGTTAACATTATCCAAACTAATTAGTTTAAAGCTAGCTTGAATTTCATTACAGGTGCTGTGTGGCCTGTATCTACTTTGCACAGCAGTCGGAATTCTGCTCTTGCTGGGTGTTGGTAGGGAGCAGCTGGAGCATTTGAGGGTTGGAAACAAGGTTTGATTGTCTCACATTCTGAAGCACAGTCACTGTTTATGTTTTCAAATATTTGAAAACAGTGACAGGCAGAGAGAGAACCATCTGTGTTGTTTTCCTGAAGGTATTCACAGAGCTTTAAAACTATTAACTGGTGTGTTACATGACGTGTTGCTTTTATGCTGTGCATTGACCGAGGGTCGTGACTACTTCATGCAATTACCGAATGGTTGTGACTGGCAGAAGGAACTTCAGGTTTTTTCTGTGTAGGGCAAGCTTACAAGAGCTAAGTCAAGCTGACACCTCCCTCCTACCAAAAGGAGAGTTCTCACTTCCTACTCCCAACACACACTCCTACCTTGGTGGTGCTGGCTACACATTCCTCCCATCATCCTTTGTGCTGGCTTCATCCCTACTTGATTCCTTCAATAAGCCAATACAGCCTGGCAAGAGAAAAAGACCGAGCAAGCAGCTTTCTGTGGATTTAATGTGCTTCATGGGCTCAGTGCAGGCTTCACCAGGCAGCACTAAAGCACTAGGAAGGAGGAGAAGATGGTGTGCATGGGAGCAGGGATCAGGGGGATCCCCCCATTGCAGACAGGTGACCTCCAGATCCCTGTGAGCTGCAATAGGTGGCTTAGGTGGCTGAGCCTGGGGGATTTTTTGTCTTGTCCGTGGTACAAAGCAGAGGAAGGGCTGAAACATGAATGTGCTGGTACTGCAGAGAGCAGACCAGAGCTTGAAATGGCAGAGCACCCGTTCTTCTCCTTAAAACTTGTCAGCACACAGTTTTAGTCTGAATGCTGAACAGAGAATACAACAGTGGAAAGGAGAATACAGGACAACACATAACTGCACCATCCCAAAGAGATACTCAGCATCACTCTTTCTGCACATGTGGCTGAATTGGTTATTCACAGGGATAAGTGAAGAGATAGCAGCTTTCATATTTTTTCTATCAGATGCTTGAGAACTAAATATTGTATGGTAAACATTATTATCTGTGATAAACAATGATGCTCTTGTTCTCTTACTTAGCTTAGATGCCTATATGATCATGGCCAGTTAAGTCATGGAGCAGATCTTCAGAAAAGAGGTTAATTTAACAAATCCCTTCTGCAATTCATTTTTTTTCCTTGGGGACTTAGCTTTTCCTGACTTTGTACCTTTACGGTGTGAACCCCATTACATGGTTCCTGAAGTTTTCCAAGTATTGCATTCTCAGTTTCTTAATTTCCAGACCGTAGGAAAAAAGCTTTTGTGATTTATGTGGAGTTTTGCTTCTCTATGTTGCTGAAGGCATGTGTGTCTGAGACAATTACAGAGGTTGTTAAAATAAAGAATCTCAGTTGTGTTGATCAAAGAGTAGGAACAGCTTACATCTGTTAGAAGATTTCCATGACTGTAGCTTAATGAACTTTGTGAGCAGTCCTAAAGTTAAAAAGGTTAAAATAAAATCATTGCCAGACTAGTAGTGATAGGTATTAGATTCCTCTAGTTGTTCCTGCTGAGACTCATGGTAATTTAACACTATATCTTGTTGGTTTTGGTTTTTCTTTTTAAAAATTATTTAAAACATAACATTTTGGCAAGCAACCCTTGATACTATGGGAACTAGACTGAAGCAGGTGCTCAGAGAAATGACAGGCTACATATCTGAGACAGTGACTTACTCAAGCTTTATTTGATTTATATGTCAACTTGCCTACCCTAGCTCGAAGTCCTAAACCTGTATCTAGAAAATGTAACATCAGTGGCTTCTCAAACAGCCAATATTTGAGGTATCATTAGTGATATTCAGGTCTGAGACTGGCCTGTGCCTTCTGGGATAGACTGCTGTCGAGAAATGTGGCTTAAGAGATGTTCTTGATCTTGCCACATCCAGTGGACGCCTGGGCAAGCTGTTCAAGTTTGCCCAAGAGGGGATCTGTGACTCAGCTCCCCATGTGCTAAATGGGGCTCTGACACATCTTCTGCCTGCTCTGCATGTGCTCTAAGTAAGCTGTTGGAGGCAGCGAGTGTCTTGCATCTTGTTATGTGCTTATCAGACATCAAGCGTGATGAGACCTTATATCACATCATTCATATGGATGCTACTGTAACAATAAGGCTGTAATAAATAATAATAAAAGCCTGTCTCATCTCTCAAAATCCACTTCTCATGCATGTTTCTAGAAAATGAGAGCCTTAGAAATCATTCACCTACAGAAATGAGAGCACAATGCTAATCACATCAAAACAATCTGAAATCCAGTGTCGCTTTCATTATCCTAAAGTCAGCAATATGGTATCCTCATTGTTCCTTTGTATAATGGAATTTATTGAGGCTATTCATCCTTCACACACTGCAGAAGTGCACTTTGTGAAGCTGGGAAAGCTGCAGAGTTAATAGTGTAATAATTCAGCAAGAAAAACTGATTTGCAAGTGACCCATGTATCAGGCTGTCAATGGTGCTTAAAGGTAGTTCATAAATTCTCGACAAAGAAAGGTGTGGGCTTTGGGGACCACCCTTTTTTACAAATGAAATAGCCTGGTAAGAGTCGGTCACAGGACCTTAATGCAGAGTGTTAGTCTTGCATGTAATTTACATACCACCAGAGGAGAGGAGGGGGGGGAAATGGCAGTTTGTGATCAAGGGTTAAAACAATCTTAACATCTCTAAGGACCAAATATTTTTACTTGAACCTAGACTCTGTCAGAGATGCTGCAATAATCCTTCTAGCCCCTACCAGTTCCCAGGGGAACTTGAGCAATCAGTTTTTCAGGGTCATCGTTCTTTAGGTCACAGTCAGGCATAAAACTGCCACCTGGGTGTGACATCAGGCCATAATTTTTGTGTTTGTGAGGACCTTGTTAGGTCAGTAGTGCTTAGAAAAAGCCATCTCTCTGCCTGCTAATACCGTGTTCAAATTAAAAATGATGGGGAAACTAGAATTGCCTGAATGGGAATGATCTCTAAATGCTCATGTTGCTGTGCAGTCTGCAGGCACTTACTCTAAAGCACGTTGGGCTGTAGCATTCAGCTCTAGCATTCAGCTTGCTGGTGAAAGCAAGGGAGGACTTGAATTCCTGGTGGCTGGTCTTTGAACAGTGACAGGATGGGTTTGTGCCTCATCTGGCAGCAACTACTGTCTTTACATACCCGACCTTGGGGGGCTTTGTGGGTGCCCTGGTGTCTGAGGAGCTCTGAAGTGACACTGCTGTGCTGTCATGGGGTGGCTCTGTAGTGCCTCAGCTGTTGACCAAGTTACCCAGGAGTGGACCTAGCTAAAAACCTGAGGTACTGGCTGACTGCCAGGGGTGAGCAGCATTCATTTTGTACCAGCTATACAGGTGCAACCAGGTGCATCACTGCATCACGCTGAAAGCAGTTCTTACCATTTCTGTGGAAATCAAAGGCAGAGGTAGTATTGAATGTTTAAGGGTTATTTGCAAACCCCATGTTTTCTGTGGGTTTCTATCTGCCCTACATTTGGAATGGCTGCAGCAGCATAATAATTGCTGAAGTTACTGATTACTGTACTAGCCCCTTAGTCTGGAGTGTCAGTCAAGTCAGTCATGTGACACAGTACCGCACGCGATTTTGGACAAAAATGACATGTGGCAGGTTTATACACACATTAGCAGATTTGGGGTGGGGGGATGGACACTTTTCTAATCTAAAAGCTGAATTCTGTGTAAGGAAAATGTAAATTAGAGGTATGCACTCAAGTGATCTGTTCAGATGGTTTGGTCAAATCTCTGCTTTGGGCACTGAATGGTTACAAAGAGATTTCATAATGCTTCCTACTAGGCTTTTTTATAGAAACAGGAGCTAGTGACCAAGGAAGAAATACATGAATTAGACCTTAAAGATATTCCCAAGAAATGTATTGGAGGGCCTAGTGGAAGACATTATATGTTGTGAAGCTGAGAAAGTCAAATCACATCATCTGCCAGCAGCAGCCATACAGGAGCCATAAAATAAATAAATGATTTATTTCTTTACAAGGAGTTTTGTAATTGCCCTTTAGAAAATGAGTGTAAAGGCAATGTACATAAGAGATGTCTATCTAAAACAAGCAGAAGGCACTAGGATGGAAGGACTATATTATATAATCTATTTTTATCATCTCCATATCCTCCACAGCACTGGGAAGTGAGGGTTCAAACTGGTTTGTCAGTTGCCAGTATGGTGTTAGCCACCCAAACTTCCCTATGGGTGCTTGCAGGGGTAACAAATGTTTTGCCTTATTTCACAGATGTCGTTTCGGTTCTGTGAAGTCCAGCAGTGGGGCTAAAAGTGGCTGATATATTTGAGCAGCAGCTGAAGTTTGTATTACCCCTGTTAGAAATGTTGATTTGTCTTTGTTCCTCACTGGCCATCCTACTGTTCCTAGGAAGAAAAACTTGTCTTCTCACTACTGACCTTCCAAGCCCGCTGAAAGAATGATTATGGGGCCTACGAACATTAAAGTTTATTGTATTAATAGAAAGTCAGAATCATAGGTCTTACTCAAGCAAATTTACTCTAAAGCATGGAATTTCTTTTGTCTTCATAAAAAGCTGAGTAAAAATGGAATATAGATTGATTGCAGAAGTTATAGAGGAAGGCAGTCATCGGTGGATTTACATTTGCACTCCAAGGTACAGATGCTGCAAGTGTTATTCTTTAGCTGTGCTCATTCGGTTCAGACCTTCAGTAAATTGAGGAGCAATTTATTAAGGTAGCTGGGGGAAAATGTTACTGTTCTTGACATTTAGCAAAGTCGAATTACAGCCTGCAAGGGAGACAAGGATGCAATTCCCTGCATTTTGTAAAAGGTGTTTTCTGCAGGGTACAGTGCCAGCACTTGGATGATCCTGTGTTTCCTAATGCAGCTACAATCTTCCCCCAGAATTGCCTGGCACACCAAGCAGCTAACAGTTCTTCCATTCTCATATTCAGTGACCTCCAGTTCTTCACTTGTTTGTTGTTTTCCGGAAGAGCCGTGTAATGCTGAAGGCAATCGCTATAATGAGATGGGGTTTATTGATTTTACTTCACATTTAGATCAGTGGTCTCCAAACTCTTTTTTGATTGCACATCCCTACTAGTTAAAAAATGTTTGAACACATGCCCCTGATAAATTTTCATTTAGTTATTAGTACTGCTGTACTAGTGTATTGCACGTGGAATTGAGCATAGGCACAAATAAAATTGAAAAAAAGAACAAAATAATGCCAACATAAAAACCATTACAAACTATTTATTAATAGTATTTAAAAAAAATAAAAACTTCCCACACCCCCAGTGGATCACCCTACCCATCCCTTGGGGCGTGCACACCCCACTTTGGCAACCACTGATCCCATATGGGAGATGGTATTCCCAAGTCCCACTGTTTTCCCACTGTGTCCTTAAAATCTTCCACATCTTCCTGACAGCTGAATAAGCCCCTTGTCTTTCATGTTCATCTGAAAACCAAGGAAGGACATACAGCAGAGAATGTTTGAGAATCTCTTCATACCAGATGTATAGGGGATTTTTCTGTGTTTGATTATGAGACAAGGATGCATGATTGGCACTTGGAAATACATATTTGCTGTTTACTTTGTGGGAGAGTTTCCTAAAGAAATGTTCTGCAGTTTTAAAGTGTTCATGTTGAATATTATGAAAATCTATTCAGAGTGGCTTAAAAAGCTTAGTAATTCTCTCAAACTAAGTGAAACACCTTGTGCTAGGTCAAAAACGTGCATTTTACATGGAAATATACTCTCAGTCCTTATGGTTGTCTGAGAAAATCATACAGAAATGTTTTTCCTGTCAGGATGGAATACTAGCTGGGTTGTGGAGCAGAACTGAGTTGGGAAAACTGATCATTAACACAGCCCCACAAAGGCAGAGTGCTTTTTGCTAGTGAGCTCCAAGAAAACCCGTTGTTTTGCAAGTCAGGATTGGGGCAGGCTGGGAGCCCTGGGCTAAGCCTGGTCCTGCCTGCGTCACCGCTTGGACTCCAGGTAGCTGCTCTGAGTGCTGGGAGGTCACAAGGACAGAATACTGGCAGGTTTTGGGTTTGGTTTCTTGTTGTTGTTGTTACTTTTTTTGATTTTCTGGGTTGGGGTTTTTTTTTGTTTGTTTGTTGCATTTCTAAGTTTCTGAAGTTTGTGCTTATATAGGAAATATTTTTTCCATTTGCGTTGATATCTTCACTGGATTTCAGAGCTTGCTGGAAGACTGAAAACAGCAAAACCAAAAAACCCTAAAGCCTGTAGCTTTGATGAAACAGCTTCTGTCATACTGTTCCTCCTGGTACAGGATCCCCTCTGATATTTATGGGTGGGAGAAGGGGCTTGTCCCTGCTTTTGCATGGGGAGGAACATCTTCACTCTATTGTTTTGCAAGCATGTTTAAATATCAGAGTGCACCTGTGTATATGTGAGGTGATGATATCTGGTTTATACTGCCTAATATATTTCTATTTGTTGTGTTTGGGTTTTTTTTTGTGTTTTTGTGTTTTTTGTTTTTTTTTTTTTTTATTTCTCTGTGTGAGCCTTTTTCTGCCTTGTAATGTCTTTGGAGAATGACCCTCATGCCACCATTGGCTAACTTACCACATCGAGACAGAGGGTTTTAGATCTTTGATACAAACAGAAGCTTTAGCAGAGGACTTCCTTTGCTACCCCATTGCCTCAAGCTGGCTGTGCTGCACAGGTAGGGCTTAACTGAGAAGCTCAGAGCACCTGCTTGATGGGGACCTGCTGGGCACTTGGGAGGAGAGGAAGGCTGAGAGCGCACTATCAGGCCTAAAAGCAGTCTTGGTGTTGTAAGAAGTTAAAAGTTGCAGGATTATTGTGAATTGTAGCCTGCTGAACTAAGGAGTTGTAACTGCAGAGGTGAGAGGTGTTCTGAACAAACAGTGTGTATTGTAACAACCAGTGAAAATCAACACAAGGGAAGGTGCCAAGTAGGACAGGTATCTTTGAGTTACTACAGGAGGGCAGCACATGAGTCTGGAACTACCCACCTACACCAAGGGACACAGAGTCTGTATAAGGAATTTTCTTGGCCAGTGCAGTATCACAATAACATTGGCTTCCATGAGGCTGGAGTGTGATATTTTGTTTTTGGGCCATGTTGGTGTTGGGTTTCTTTTTTCGTGATGTTTTTATTGGTTTTTAGTTTTGAGGTTTTTTTGTAGGTAGTTGGTTTGGGTTTTTTGAGAAGCAGTGTCATGTAGTATTGTATGAGTACATACTTAATTACAGAAACTTCCATTCTTTGCCAGGAAACATTAGAATAGGATTAGGAGAGTAAAAAAAAACAACCAAAATTCACAACTAACACCACAGTTTCATTCACACATAATCTTTGTGTCCACATCACTCTCATTGTACCATTTGAAATGCCTGGAGCTCCACACAGAGACCCAAAAGGACTCCATGATCTTCCTGAGAAGGCTTTCCTACATGGTGGTGCTGTTGCAGGCAATGGCAGACTGCTTTCTCAGAGATTTTGTGTGCTCCCCAGGCAGGGTGCAGTGGGTGCCTGGTCCAGAAGACAGGACAGGCTGGACACCATGGGTGATGAGTTGCCATACATGTATCACACATGATTGTGCAGTCCTCATAGCTGGCTGTGTCAAGGATGGCAGAGAGCTGCTGTTGTCCACATTATTATTCGTCAACATGCTTCAGGGTAGATAGCTCTACATTGTGTGGTTTCTCAATGCAACACAGAAAATCATCCATGGTGTTAGCTGCAAACAACCATTCAGCATCTGTAACCACAGTTGTGTTGAAAGGCTTCCTTGGTGGCACGAAACACTGTAATAAATGAGTGTGTAGGAACAAGGAAAATCATATAATGCTGTGAAATTTTTGCATAAAAGTTGTTCATGATAGTGAAGTGAAAAATTTTGTTTGCAGGTGTTATTAAATCACTAGTTGAAACCATTTAAAGATGAACATCTCTGCTTTCATCAGGGACAACTTTATTAGCTAACTGCCTCTAGAACAGCTAAGGATCTTTCCATGGGGAGGTGCTGTAAAACGCTGTGATGATCAGTCTACACAAACCAGCTGCCCACTGACAGAAGTGCAGTGTGTATTAGGTGGCATTCTTCTTTAAAAAAGTTACAAAAAAAAAGGGTACAGATATATATGGTGAGGTCCTTACACTGTGAAGGCAATTATGAAACCAAAATGTTTATACAGGTCTTCATAGGGACATTGCCACAGCCCCCTCACAGATGTGATATTAACTCACTTAAAAGGTTCCAAGTTAGGTAAAACTTCCTGAGCTACTGGAAGTTTTCCTAGTACCAGCTTCAAGGATTTATTCTGTTTCTCTGTCTATTGAGGATGCCGTTGCTTGAAATGCAGAACAAATGCTAAGCTAACCAGAAAATACAGCCATCCTCCAGGAAGAGAGTTGCTTTTTCAATAGCAAATTGACTTGAAAATTGATTATAAATCCAAAAGAAATTACTTAGTTATGAACTTGAGTTAAAGCAGATTGCAATGTAGTTTGGCTTTAAATAGGTGGCAATACGTATCCATTACGCTGTTCAATATGCTAATGGAAAACGAGGTCAGAATAATAAAGCATCTAATGAACAAAAACCTTGAGAAACAGTATGGGATCTATGTTTACCTTTCTTAATTACAGGATAGCAGCAGTGAAATGCAGGCTGTCATCAGGTAACATTTCATTTAGCAGAAAACTGATAACCAGAACACCTATAGGGCTAGAAATGTATGCCAGAGCTCTGCAGAAGCAAAAGGACTGTACAAAGCACAGTGTTGCACGTGAGACTTGAGGTCACTGGAATTGTATTGTTCGTCTGCATCGTAGCCTGTTGCTGCAGAACCCAATAATCCAGTCCCTGTAGATGGCCTGCAGCTTTACAAGGTTGGTGTACTCAATGAACACACAGTAATGAAGAGTAATGATACTACCCTATTCCAGAGAGGAGAGATCAGAATGTGGTGATCTGACAAGAAAGTCACAGGAATGACCACAGTGACAGAGACAGACCATCTCCATGATATGATGCTGCCAGAATGAACTGATACATCATGTGTGTTGCTGCTTGCAGTTGTTGTGAGGTGGCTTAGAACACGTTTGTCAAGACCAAAAAAAGAGTTTGGAAAATCACAAGGAAAGTCAGCCTAGCAAAGTGACAGGCTGAGGAAGCTAGACATAAGGCAATAACCTTTAAAAAAAAAAAAAAAGAACCAGAAAGCAGGTTGATAAACTAGCTGAACTTAGGTTCTGCTTTGAGGGAATATTGAGCTACAAGATCTGCAGTGATTCCTTCCTACCTAGAGATTTCCTCTATGAATTGTAAGTACAACCTAGCAGGCCAAAACCACAAACAAACAACAGCTACAACAAAATGAAGAAAACCAAACCAAACCAAAACAAAACAAAAAAAACAAAACAAAACCAAAAAAAAACCCCAAACCTTGAAAATTGTATAAAAGCTGTGATTTTTAAAAGCTCAACAGGTGTATGAAGCCTAATTGTAAAGGCATGACAGAAAACCTTTCTTCCTTGCATTTTCTTTAAAGAGACAATTGGGGAGATACCTGTGTTGGAAGTATATTTGAAACAGATCATGTGAGTTGATTGTTCTCAGAGAGAAATTCTGGTCAATCAGATTGCCAAACAAATGCTGGGATATGTGATAATGAATTACCAGGAACAGATGTTATCCACCCAAAAAATTTCTGAAGGATTTCTCCAGTGCAATTACTGACTTTGTCCCTGGCAGTGATAAGGTTTGTGTGTTGAACCATGGTCTAAAACTGATTCCCAAGGAAAGTCCTAGCACTAATTGCATGAGGCATAATGTCTCTTGGGGGTGGGGAGATAGAAACCATAATAAGAAATAGAATTAACTGAAGCACAGATGAGTATGGTATCTTAAGGAAAAGTCAGTACATTTCCAAAGGAAAGTCAAGCCCCACAAATCTATTGGAGTTCTCTGAAGGAGGAGTGAAGCAGGTGGATAAGATAAAGCCTGCTGATAGATAATCAATGTGGACATTCAAAAAGGATTTGACAACCTCACTGGACAGTTCTGCTAAAGAAACCTAACCACTGTGTATTTGTGGAAGGAATAAATATCCAGTCAGGCATCAAAAGAAGTGGTCAGGAGATAAACAGTGGGGTAATAAAGTTTGCTTATGAGATCAAGTTATTCAAACTAATAATGAGGAGGACCTGAATGTGAACGTGAAATGAAATATCTCATGATACTGAGTGACTAGGTGATAAAATGTCAAGTGAAATTCAGTGTAAATACAAAGCAGAATGTACACATGACAATGATTAATGCCATATTAGCACTTGTTTCTGAGTGCAACATAAGCACTACCAAGTAAGTTTATAGTTGCTTATTATAGTTGTTATTCCAGAGAAAATGCCAGAGCTGTAATGATCACAATAAATAGGAATATTAAAGATTATTATGATGGGAATAAAAAACAATGAAAAAATGTCATGTTGTTGCAGCATTTGTCCATCAGTACATGTACATTCACTAACACACAGTTCTGGTGAAGCTGTGTCAGAACGGTGTAGTAGAAGTGATACAGATGGAGGTAGCAAGCGTGATCAAAATTGACTCCCCAGTGAAGAGTTCTGTGGCTGAGAGGTGATTTGAGACATGGTAGAGAGCACCTGACCCTCTGGTGATTCCTGAACCTGTTCAAGACAATATTACCCACAAACCAGGCTGAGGGGAAAAGTGGGTAGTAGGAAACTTGCACACCCATTTCATCATTACCTCTGAGTCAGCATTTTGCAGAGTGATGTAATGTGGCTGAGGAGATGTAGGGAAGTGCCAGAAGTGGGAAGAAGGGATGAGTAGCATAAGTGATTGGGTGAATGAAAAATATCTGCAGACTTTCATGGCCAACTGCTTCTGTTGTTTGAAATGATCAGAAGGAGGAGTGTGTCACATCTCTGTGCCTGGAGCACTTGCAAGACGTGCCCCTCCTGAGAAATGAACTTAAATCAATCTGCTTTGGGTTCCTGGGATTAGTCCTTGGTCTCTTGGTGCTACCCCAGGTGAGTGCTGCAGGGTGCAAGGTAGCAGTGTGGGTTTAAGGTGGCAGCTGGGGGCAGCTCTGCATGGTCTTTTGAAAAAGAACAGATTTTTAGGAGTTGTAATTAGTTAGAAGGTTCTGAAGATCTGTTAAATCTGATTTGGACAAGCAAAGTCTCATCTGCTCCCCCAGGAGTATCCCTGATTACATGCAGTCTTTTTTGACAATCCCATGGTAGGGAGAGACAGGTTTGGGAGCTTTTTTTGTGCATGAACATTGTCGTGTCTCTGATTCTGCTACTTTTTTACTTGATGGAAAAAAGGGTTTGAACCAGTAACAGTAAAGCTGAGTATGATGGGATTGTACTGTGCTTCCCTGTGCCTATTAGCTGTAAATGACATTTAGAGAGAAAACCCATTAATTTTCTCTTCTCGGCATGAAGCTTTCTTTTTCTTGAATAATAGTGGTGCAAGCCTGACTTCCCCTGTCATTTAAAACAGGCAATGACCTTCCTGTACTTTGGGGGTTGGGGGGTGCACAGGTACCTCTTGTATTGTTTGATTTCTCCTTGAAGAGGAATAGTGAAGAACATGGCCACAGCTGAGACATACTGAACCTTCGAGTTTATGATTCTATCATGGGAAAAAAAACAAAGGTGTCATCTGTTTATGTCATTCTTTTTATGTCCTTGACCCAAAGCACAGTCTCAGCACGTACAAATAGTAGCTGTGAAGCGTTTGTAGACAGTTTTCACAGCTGAATTCCTGTTACTGTAAGGGAAAGAATTTCTTAGACTAACTCTGTAAGTTTTTTAAAAATTTGGGCTTGTCTCTGTTGTGCCCATGTAGGTTACTACTGCTTAGCTCACTTTGTTCTATCTCACTGCTTTGGTCATGCCACTTCTCTTGATGTTATTGTGTCAGTATGAGTTACGTTTTTTTCCTCATTAAAAGTATACTGTTCTCACAGAATCATAGAATGGTTTGGATGAGAAAGGACCTTTAAAGATCATCTAGTCCAGCCCCTTTGCAATAAGCAGGGACATGTTCAACTAGATCAGGTTGGTCAGAGCACTGTCCAACTTGACGTTGAACACTTCCAGGGATAGACCATCTACCATCTCTCCGGGCAACCTGTGCCAGGGTGTCACCGCCCTCATAAGGAAGAAATTCTTCCTTATATCTAATCCAAATCTCCCCTTTTTCAGTTTAAGGCCATTACTCCCTTATGCAGATCCTCCCTGCACTTATAATCGGTCCCTCTCCAGCTTTCTTGTAGGCCACTTTAAATACTGGGATGCTGCTTTAGGATCTTCTTGGAGTCTTCTCCAGCTGAACAACCCCAGACCTTTTAGCCTCCTCATAGAAAATTGCTTCAGCCCCCTAAATATCTCTGTGGCCTTTCTCTGGACTTGCTCCAACAACTCCATGTCCTTCTTGTACTGAGGACCCCAGAGTTGGATGCAGTGCTGTCGGTGGGATCTCATGAGATTGGAGTAGAGGAGGAGAATCATACCATGACTGATCTGCTAGCTAGGATTCTTTTGAAGCAGGATACAGTTGGCTTTCCAGGCTGTGAGCACGCATTGATGGGTCATATGCAGCTTTCCATCAATCCCTTCCTCTTCCAGCGTGTATGGGTACACTTTCTTTGGCCATCCTTTCTGGCTGACATACCTGTAGAAGCACTTCTTATTCTTTGCATCCCTTGACACCCTTTGCATCCCTTGCCAAGTTGAGCTTCAGCTGTGTCTTGGCCTTCCTGACCCCATCCTTACACAACCAGCTAGCATTTCTGTACTCTTCCAAGGATATCTGTGCTTGCTTCCACTGCCAGTGTGATGTCTTCTTGCCCTCTTGTTTGACTAGCAGGTCTCGACACAGCCATGCTGGTCTCTTGCCTTCCTTTCCCAATTTCTTAGACCCAGGGATCGAGACCCGTAGCGCTCTATGGAAAGCGGCCTGAATATCTGCACTGTACTTCTCAGTCGGGTTGTTTCTATCTGTTGTCTCATGCCTTATACGATTCCTAGGGCAAAGATTGGGTTTTAAAGGGAGTTTTAGCCTTTGTTTGCATGGCACCTGGTGCTGCAGTGCAGGGTGCCAATGAGAACAGTGCTGTAATGGTCACAGTATGGCCCAGGTCCCTGGGACTTCACTGGGAATGCTGCCTGGAGATGTAGCCACATAGCTGACAGTGCTCTCCTAGCTCTTTTACTTGTGCTTAGTTAAGTGTAATTCGTTAAATGAAGTAATGATGTAAATGCTGAAACGAAATTGGAAGGGCTAATAAACTGTCCCCAAAAATAAACTTGAAAAGGGTTGAGGAAAATCAACCCTCCAGCCAGCATGGAAAACCGTATCAGGCACTGCCGTGTGGTGAGCACAGACACCTGACCTGTCACGAACACATCAAACACACGAACAGGGAAACCTCACGGAGCTGAAACGTACCGAGGTTGGAAAGTTTTCTGGATTGGGAAGTGTTGTTTCCTGCCATGGACTGTCCTTTTGTGAAACAGACATCTGCCACTGGGCAAACTGTAGCTCTGGTTTGCTTGGCTACTGAAATGCTATGAAACTGCCATCTGGGAAGCATCAAATTTAAAAACCTTTGCCAAGTTATTATTAGAGTAACTATATTAAACCAGTGTCAGTATAGGATTTTGCCTTTTGATACTATTTATGTTGAGCTGGCCTTATTATCCCATAAGTCTTGTTATACTTAGAAGAGTACAGAAAACACCAGGAGGATTGGGCATGATCTGTGCTATTTACCAAGATGCTTGAACTGAAAATGTGGTGCAGTGTAATGATCCAGAAAATCCCCTGACAGGCTCATGCTCGCGTCAGTGTGCACATACCAGCGTTTGGAGAAGGGGATGGATGATGGGAAGCAGGGTAACTGTCATTCTGTGTGTGGATGTGATCCTGTTTGCTCTCTTGCAGCATCAGATGGTTTCCTGAGATTCCCATGGCAGAAACATCTTCAGGGAGAAGAATTCTCACAGCCTGAGAATTGAGTCATTTCAGTGTAATTGACAGCAAAGGTTGATTGTTACACTAGGAACTACCTGATGGAATGTTGAATGGGCTAAAAATGTTATTCCTAGCTAAACTTTAATAATTTTGGAGTAGAGAAAATGTGTGTGTGTGTGAAGACAGTTAGTGCTAACAAGTGCATGATTGAGTCTCATTTGAGGCATCAGTTGCTAGCATTGCTGTGGGCTGTAACCCAGTGAAGGAACTCAGCCTGGAGAGAGGGGAAGTGCTTTTCCCTGTTTGCTCTCCAGAAGATAGCCACATGTGCAGTGGCAGTGCCTTTTCAAATGTTGCTTGTTAGATGGGTTTAAGATTTCTGGAATGGATTTTTCCTGACTGCTTATGGGATGACTTGCTTGTGAACTGTGGTGAGTACTCCAAGAGCTAGTGACTTGTCTGGCGATGTGTGAACAAAACAAAGAACCTGAATAAAAAAAAGAATGTTATTGTGCCACAGCAGTCATGGATGTGCAGGAAGCATTGGAATCTTCTCTGCTTGAGCTGGACTTGTAAAGTTTCTAAGACATCTATGTTTACCATGGGTTCCTCAGTTCTGAGCAACAGAGTCACCAGTAGTAGAGAGAACAAGGCCTTTCTTCAGCTTGCTGTTACCAGGAAAACTTATCAGTAATTTTCAGCTGCAAGTTTCCTTTTTAGCATTGCATCAACCAAAGTCACTCTTGAGTCTGAAGTGTCTCCTCTTAGTGGTGTGTACTGGTTGCATTTAACCCACTAAACAGTTGGGATGGTTACCTTTTTTAATCCCTCCTTCCAGTTGCCCACTACCAGCCCATTTAGATCCGTGATGCAGAAGGGTTGGTTTTCAGAATTGTTTAGTGCCAAGAATAATTAAAATTTTCTAAATGAAAATCAGGCCAATTATGAAAATTGGCAACTAGATTTAATTTTTTTCAGCTGTTTACCAAGTGACTAATTCAGATGAATACAAATCTCAAATTTTGTTAAATTTTAAAACAAATTAAAAATTAATTTTTTATTTGAAAATTCACTCTTATGCTCTGTGATGATTTCTGAAAGTAATCCAGAGTGGAATTCTGGCTCTTACCAATGCAAGCTCTGCATATGTAGGAGGGCTCACCATCAAAATTTGCCATTGAAATGTATTTTGTAATCACAGAATTCACAGATTCATTCTATTTTGTAATAACATGGAACATGATTTTTCTCCAGCACTGTACTAGAGTATGAATTTTTCCTTAGACCATCTTGTGAAACTGAGCTTTTGCACAGATTGTGCTGTTTACTTCTTAAATGGCCTTTTGGGATTCTCTGTCTGTATGGCTAAAGAAAGTAGAAGAAAGAAATTGAAATGTTTTGGTTTTTGCAACAGGTCTGTGAGAAACAAGAGCCTGAGCGCGTGGGGTGAGGTGCGGGACCCGGGGAGAACAGGTTTGCTTTCCGTCTGTAAGCTCAGCACGCTTCCCGGCTCAGGCTGACCTTGGGATCCTCTCTGCAAGGATTTGCAGTGGGATGGTTGGCCTTCAGAGCCTTCAGAGCCTCCAGGCTGGCTTCAAAGTTAACAGTCTCCAGCACTGTAGACGCAGATCTTTGAGAAGGTTGTCAGTCACACACAACAATCCAGCGTAAGCCTGGGCACAGAGGATGCACAAGGAGATAAAATACCCACAGCAGAGGTGTAAGAGTATTTGTAGATTTTATTGCTTTACTGTGAGCGATGCCAGGTTACTGCTCCAAAGTAAAAATTGAAGGCTGGTGCTTGGAAGTGTGGGGCATTGACTCATAGATAGAATATTTCTTTAAGTAAAAATAGGTGAGGCAAAGCACACTGAGGTTTATAGGAAACACACTGGATAGTGTAACACAAATGAAGGCAGGGCATTACTACCCATTTTAATGCTCATCCTTGAGTAGGCAACGTTTTTCTGAGAATCTTAAAGACTTTCTCCCTTTCTGATACATACAGAGATATTCAGAAGTATAAGCTGGTGCACTGTGAATCTGTAGCTTCATTTGCCATGCTTAGCAAGCCAGTTAGGATCTTGCAGTATGAAGTATTCCACTGTTCAACCTTACATCTTCATGCTGAGTATCTGCAGAGGTCACCTGAGCCTAGAGCAGTGAAACATCACAGTAGCCCTCACAGTCACCTTGGGGGTGTTTGTCTCTGGAGAGCGTGGTCCCACTAAAGGCCCACTCAGGAAAGCATGGGTAGATTTCCAGGTAACACAGATACAAATAGACTTTGCTGCATCTGAGTTGATGGGCTGGAGCCTGTGACTGCCGTGGGTGGTCAGCAGTTAATCAGTCTGTAAAGAATTCTGCAATCCAATCCACTTCTTGCTTCTAGGATAAATCTTAAAAATCTTAAGTCAACCTTTCATAGGTGGCTTCTATATTAATAAACATGATGATGATGATGAAATGACACCTCTGTGATACTTAGAATAGGTTACATTCACCTGTTTGCCTGTTTCCATTGACTAAGTGGTGTTGGGACAGAAATCTGTTTATGAGATGAGATCTTCATGTTCTCAATATTCTATCAAACCTGTAACTTGAAGACCAAACTCTGAATTCTATTTCTAATGAGAAAGAAGATTTTTCTGTGGACTCTTTCCAACACTTAAGTGGTCCTTTTTTATCCTCATTTAATTAGATGCTTATGGAGCGTGGAATAATCCCATCTTTTACAGCAGGTGGTTGGGGCAGTTGATTGTTTCTTCTGGTGATACCAGCTTGCTTATGCTGAAGCACAAGAGTTGCCTTAGCTTTGCTGTGTTGTCTTAGAGCTGGAACTCTATTCTGAGGATATGACGTTAAGAATATTTTTTTGTCCAGAAGAGGCTCTGAATTAGACTATTTCTCTCAGACTGGTGCTAGTAAGAAGTAAGTAGGCATGTCTGAATCAATGAGGAAAGACAAATCTGTTCATTAGCTGCTAATGTTTTTTGTGGAGCTGGAAATCTAGATGTACCACGGGTCTGAGCAAGCAGGGAATTCCATGGTCTGAAGCAGTTCAGTGGACCCTTAGGCCCAGGCATTCCTTTTGCTATGTTACTTCTTCAGCAAACTTCACCAGGGAGAGATTCTGGTCCCAGATGTACTCAGGATTTTTACAGACCTTTTTACTGGACAATCTAGTCTTTGGTGGTGATGACTTCAGTGATTCCACGTGTCATTTGTCTCTGCCCATGCTGTGCCTGTCAGGTAAGCGGCATTCAACTTCAGAGAGGTTCTAATTTTCCTTCATGTCATTATTGTTCTTTATTGGCATCGGTTCAATAACAGAGATTTATAAGATGTTAAAATAGCAACTTCACGTAGCAAAAAGAGCCAGGAAGAGATTAATTCCTTCTTGTATTATAAAATAATTGGAGTTTTATAGGGTAAGAGGAAGATGATTTTCTTGTGCTTTCCGAATGGCACACAGGCAGGTTTTTTGGAAAGTAATAAAGATGATTCATAGAGTTGATAAGTCTGTCATTCAGAGTATAGGACAAATTAAACTCAATTGAGACTGTAATATTTAAAAAGCTTTCCATTTCAGATCACACCTAAATTAAGAAAAAAAATATTTATAATTTAAAGTAGATATTATAAAATTTTAATTATATTTTCTTTATTCAAATGTTCAAGTGTAAATAAAACACTTTAAAATACAATAAGGCTCAAAATCAGTCTTTTAATAAAGAAGCCGTATTTCCAAACAAATATCCAAACTCTTGGAACAGAATGGTTCCAGTTCTTCCAGTCTCTCTTCATTTGCCCTCTTCTAGACAAGTCTGTAGCTAGCCCTCAGCCTTCAGTTTATTCATATTTTTCATGCAATATTCCAGCAAAGAAATTTCCAGTTGAAAAGAACAAACACTGACATGCCTGTATACTAGCACAGGCTGCCCCCTCTCAGTACCACCCAGGTGAGTGTTACTTTTGACAAAACCAACACCGTGCTCATTTGGCATGAGCTTCCAGCTCCGAACACCCACACCACCAGTTGTGGTTCTTAATTGATTTGATTAATTCATTACTTGCTGGTAAAGTAAAATCAGGGATACTAATGCTTTCTGTTTCTAATATTAAGCTAAATATCTGGGGATGGTGCTGAAAAGCTGTCAGTCAAAAATTGACATGAAATTTTCAGGTTGGGCTTTTAGGTCTTTAAAGTTACACAAGTAAATTGTAGTAAATTAAATAGGCTTGTTTTATCCTACATACTGAAAGTTACATTTTTTAACATTGTTGAGTGTGTTTTTAAACACTTTGCTGTTTTGGGATCTATAAGGCATATGGATCCCTGATGTTTTATTGCTGGCTGTGTCGTTAACACTAGTTAAAAAAAATGTCAAATCAGTAAAGGCTATTCGTCAAATATATGAATAATACTTCAAAATTCTATAATTTTTTTTCCCCATATTTTAAGCACTTTCTGAAATAGTTCTGAACCTTTGTTAAATATTGGTCATAGTAAATTTCTGTCCTTTTATTGAGACTCTGAGTAGGCAGGCTTGAGTGTTTTACATAAAGAACAAGTGTCTGGTAATCAGTAATTGTTGATTGATCTTCACTAAGGCAGAAGAAAGATTCAAATTAGGACTGAGAACTATCTGCATGAACACAAAGCTCTCGCTGCAGGAGACCCTGTTGCTTTTGCTGGTGCTTAGAGCTAGAATCACTCAAGCCATAGTCACCCTTCAGCAAGAAACTGCATTCCTAATGCTGTAGAGAGCTCTTCAGGGGATGATAAAGGAGAAAAATTGTAGTAATGGACTCAGAAGACTGCAATTATGGTCAGCTATTTTAAACATTCAAAAAGCTTGCAACTAAACATGCACCATTCAGACCACAGCTTCATTCCCAGCTGACACTGGGACACGGAACAGAAATTTTAGAGTTACGGGTTGCACAAAATTTTAATTTTGTCTGAATTTTCTCCATTTTAAAATTCCTTAATTTCATAGAATCAGAATGGGTTGTGGCTCCACCCTCCACCAGCCCAGGTTGCCAAAAGCCCCATCCAACCTGGCCNTTCATGTGGTGGCAAGCTGCTGTAAGGTCCCTCTGGGGCTTGCTCTTCTGCAGGCTGATCAACCCCAACTCTCAGCCTGTTTTCACAGGAGAGCTGCTCCAGATGTTTGGACATATGCACTTGTCCCAACATGTCCGTGTCTGTCTTAATACTGTTGTCCCCAGAGCTGGACACAGTACTCCAGGTGGGGTCAGAATCCCCTCCCTCAAGCTGCTGGTCACGCTGCTTTTGATGCAGCCCAGGATTCAGTTTGCTTTCTGGGGTGTAAACACACGTTGCCAGATCACATGGAGCTTCTTATCCATCAGTGCCCTCAAGTCCTTCTCCTCAGGGCTGCTCTCACTCCGTTCACTGCCCAGCCTGTAGCTGTGCTTGGGATTGCCCTAATTCATGTGCAAGACCTTGCACTTGGCCTTGTTGAATTCCATGAGGTTTGCACAGGCCCACCACTCAAGCTGGTCAGGATCCCTCTGGATAGCATCCCTTCCTTCCAGTGTGTTGACCACCCCACATATCTTGTTGTTGACAAACTTTCTGAGTTTTTATTTTAATTAAAATTAAATAAAATGTAATATTTTTTTCCAATATAGGTAGGTTTGATTTTTAGTAGACAGTTTGACTAATTTATGTTGTGACTAGTTATAGTGCAGTCCATAAATCTGCAATTGCTTTTCAGCATTTTTCTGATTTTATTGTAATTATTTATTATTTAAATTTAGACAAATCAACCTCTTTCCCTGGGTGGCCTGTTAAAAGTGCTTATTTTCCCTTTTGTAACATTTCCCTGCTGACCATAAGCGCTAGAAAATGGATTCAATTATTAGAAACAATTTGCAAGTCTATATCATTTCCAGAATTTACCAGAAAATTGTTGGAGGTCTTCAGTTATTTAAAGATTATTTTGATTACCAGATACTTAAACTTTCAGTGAGGCGTGTTGGATGTGTCTGTCATTTCACTGTCTCCTTTCCCATGAGCAGTAACAAAGATATATAGATGAAGAGCTCTTTTTACTTGTCAGAAGAAAAGACAGGCGTCTAATCTTTCCAACC
>VXBZ01000787.1:740286-790691 GCA_013399135.1 Heliornis fulica
CCCCCAAATATTCAAGAGGTTTTTTTCCACCATGTGGAAGGTGCTTGAGGTTTTTTCTTCAGTCTTGTGTAACTCGGGTAAATCTGAAAAGACTTGGCTCAAACTTTGTGTTCTACACAGGAAATGTCAACAGCAACAGGTTCAGAGCATTGTAGTCCTGTGAAAGCTGTGTGACATGAAGAGTCTTTGGGCCATTGAAAAAGAGTGGAAAAGAGTTTGCCAGGAATAGGTTTCTTCTGGTAGGTACAATAAAGTGTTTGAGGAAGGGAGTGCTAACAGGGAAACAAGAGTGGAGAGGGAAGACAGAGAAGACTTTGTAAGGATTGGGCAGCAGAGCCTGTTATTGCAGGCTGAGAGAAGAAAGGATTTGCTTTTTGTAGACTGCACTTGCACAGTGTGACTCCACACCCTTTACAATGGGTGTAAATGTAAGTCATGAGGTGGTAAGTGGCAGACAAAGGACATTTGTACGGTGGGGGACAGGACAGGGGGACAGACACTATGACACACCAAAGGTGTCTTACTCATCCAGGTCAAAAAGATGACAGCTTCCTGTTTTTCAGATCATTTAATTACAGGGTTTTATTTAGGGTTTGGTGTTCTGTTGTTTGTGTTTTTGTTCCATTGCATTGTAAAGATAAACACTGGTGGTGTTCTTTGCCATGTATGTGCAGGGAAATTCATTGTCCCTGTATCTCCTATGACAGTTGCCAGGCCAGTCAACCGTAGCCAGGCCAGCTCTGCTTGCTCAAATCCCGCCTGAGGTTTTGCCCCTGAGTGTTCTGGATTTGCTCTCATAACCCAAGAGCCACCTAATGAGATATTGTTACTGTTTCAGTTTGCAGGAGGTTGTGAGCAGGATAGGGACACAGCATAACTCTGCTTGGAAGGGACCTCCAGAGGTCTAGTCCAGCTTCCCACTTAAAGCGGTTGGCTTTGGGGTCAGACCGGGTTGCTGTGGGCTTTCTCCAGTCACATCTTGGAGAAGTCCAAGGATGGAGATAGCACAATGTCTCTGGAAAAAACTGGTGCACTGCTGGGCTTTCCTTATGGGGAAAAAGGGTCTTGTCAAGCCATTCCTCCAGCCTGTGTGGATTCTTCCTGATGGCAGCCCTGCCCCTGAGCATAGTGACTGTTGCACTCATGCTGGAATTAGCTGCAAATTTGAAAAGTGCACATTCCCTCACTTCTTCCATGGTATTGATAAAGATGTTAAACAGGACAGACCTCAGGATTGATCTCTGCATTCCCCCCCCCCTTGTCACAGGCATACAAACAGAGTGCAATCTATTTACCATCACCTGCTGAGCCTGATGATCCAGCCACGTTTTTTCAATCCATCCTTCCAGATGGTAATGACCTAACAAGAATAATGTGGGAGATGCTGTTAAAAAACCTTGTCAAAGTAAATGGCTCTTTCCTCATCCACAAACATGGTCATTTTATCATAGAAGGCAGTCAGGTTGGTTAGGCATGATGTATCCTCAGGACATCTGTGCTAACTGCTCCCAGTCACCTTTTTCTCCTTTATGTTTCAAAAAAATGTGTTTGAAGAGGGCTCACTCCCTGATTTTTCTGAGTGACTTAAAGGGACGTTGTCTGGCCTGCCATTCCCCACATTGACCTTTTGACTGTGTTCTGAAGATGGTTTCTGCAGTTGTTGGGTACCTACCATGATCTCCTGCATTTCTCAAGATGTCAGAGTGGCCTTTCAGGGACACACCTCAGCAGCCTCAAGCTTATGTAACCTATTGTATCCCAATGACGTGTAAGCATCAGTCTCTCCCAAGTAATCTCTGTCCCAATCCTCATATTAGTGATGGTTCATCTTCTCTTTGAACATTTTGAGTCTTTTCGAAGAAGACTGAGGCAAAAGAGTTGTTGAGTAGCTCAGCTTTATCTGTGGCTGCTGGCACTACATCACCCCCCTCATTCGTGTGCCTTGTTCAGCCTCTCCCTGCTAATGGGGCAGTAGACTGTTCCTGGCTCAGCTCCAGGGGTTTGAGGCTTTTTTTTCCCTCTGGCACTTAGTCAGCATCAAAGCCTGGCAGAGGCTGTACAGACCTTTGATCTGATCTATTCTGCTCATGTTAAGCAGTCGTGGCCTCCTATAAATGCTCAGACCTTTGGATGTGATGCTGGCTCTCACACAAAGAGCGTGGTGTGCAAGAAGTACTGTCTGGTAATTAGAGTGGAGACACTGGGGGCTGGAGCTTGTAAACTTACATATTTCTTTTTCTTTTAGTTTTTGATTTTTTTTCCAAGTGACTAATAAGTTGCTTTGTGCAGTGTCAGAATAGGTTTTGATCTTCTTCCTTCCTTTCTAGGCTCTATGGGGTTCTTTAGAGCATCCTGAGAAATTTCTGTATTACTTGGTTATTCCCTTTGCAATTCAGATTGTGAATATGGACTCAGGAAAGCCCAGAAATGGTGCAGCCTGGTTTCTGGCCTGCCTCCCAAGAGGATGCCACTCAGCTTCTGATGAGCAATGGACTTCACAGCAGTCTGAACATATTCAGTGTATATAGTGGGTGGATGTGATGCATTCGTGCCTCGTTAGAAATAGATCTATATAGATTTAACCCTTTCAGTTGGATTACTAACTCTGTCAGGCTGACTTGGTAAAGACTAGCAGTTTCCTGACATAAGAAAGCAGTAATCTTTTGGTTTACATATATTAAAACTTTAGCCATCGATATCAAAGAAAGAAAAACATGGGAGCTTTGTAAATTAAAAAAAAACCCAAACCCTTACTCCAAGGGCAGAGTGTTTGAAAAGAATAGATCATGATCGTGCGTGTAGCCTCAGACATTTTTCTGTAGCAGTACATGCACTCACTGAAGCAGTAATGACATGAATGAGGCAGACAAAGGACAGCTCCATAGACTGGGGTTAATGAGGAAGCTGCTGTGGGACAGAGCGGGGTCCTGTGATTGCCGTTTCCTCCAGACCCCCTCGCCCTCATCTGCCATCCCGGCCAGCTCGTGCCCCGAGGTAGGGCCAGTGTCAGTCCCAGGGCTCGTGGGCAGCACAGGACTCAGCTCTGTAACCAGGGTCCTGGTGCCTGTCTTGAAGTAACAGCTGTATCAGTTGCCTCCAGTGAAGGTCAGCCCTTTCATTTCAGCCTCTGTTTTGTAAAAACGTGTTTATGACTCAGAAGGAATCAATTAGGTTTTTGTTTGGGTTTTTTTTCTCAATAAAACAGATAATAAAAGCTTTTTTTCTTTTTAGTCTGAGAAAAACCTAAAGCATCTATTATTTGCATGGATATACTATTTACCTAGTTATTTTGATGTTTAGTTTTGAATTGTACCTTGTTTTCCTGACACTGAATTATTTACTTTAATAATATCGACAGTTCACTAATGTAGTTGTGGGGTTTTTTATGGATTTATGCCAAGCACTGTGAAAGCAGCAGAAGAATTGCATTCTTTATGCTAGTTACAGTTTCAGTAAGGTTATTTCCATGTTTTAAAATTAATTCTGAACGTAATGAAAATAGTTGTTCCAGTTTCTTTTTTACCTCTTTGTCTCACATTTTTACAACTCCTTGCAATTATTTCTACGTGCTGTAGGAAGTAATAGTTACCATTATGAAAAACTAGTATTTATGGCTGTAATTTCATGGGTTTCTTTAAAAAAAAAAGAAGATGGGGGTGGGAAAAGGCATAGCCTTTTGTGTCTGAGGGGGGCTACAGCTTGGCACAGCGAGTGTGGGAAAATTTCATAGTCACTGCAGCTTAAAATCTATGCTTAATATTTCTAGAAGAGATGACAGTGATATATTCCCTGTATTGGAAGACTGATTTCCCTCGATGTGTCCCCAGACTGGTGTGGTAAAGCACCATCTTCTAGCACACAAGGACATTGTTTTTTGAGCTGAGCAAGGGGCAATAAGAAGTTTTTGATGCATAAAATTTTGAAGTGAATTATGAGCTCCGAGATTGCAAAAGTTGAGTTAAATTATTAAACAGTCATTGCAAGATAAGGCAGTTGCACAAGTAGTTGCTTACTGTATATGTGTGAACCCGTCTTGCTGAAGTCAATCTCATGCATAATGAACACTTTTGAGGGAGTAATCATAAGGGGAAATGAGATTCTCTAGTTATCTCCACAGAATGGGAACATGGCGAGGTAACAGTGCTCTGTGCAGGGAGAGATTACGCTCTCCGGAGTTCTTTGTTTTGTGCTTGCGATTCTCCTTTGAAATTGGCTTCCCTGAGAGTGAAAGATCTGTCCCTACTGCTTTTAGAGTATACTTTGTGTAAAGTTTTGCTTTGGGTAATTGGAAATTTAAGTGTGTGGAGGAAAGTCATGCATACTGATAGAAACTAAGTAACTTATCATGTGCTCATCTAATTTTTTGGAACTATGTGTAATTTCAGGTAAAACAGTGCAGTATGAAGTAAATCCAGTAAGAAATAAAAATTGCATTCTTTATAACCTGAATTCAGGAAAAATGAATAAAAGAAGAAATTACATGTGTCCTGCTAAATTCCAGGCATGCCCACGGCATAAAATATAGATTCTGCCCTGCAGTATCATTCCATTACAGCTTATTTTTTCAGTCTCTGGTAACATCAAGCATAGAAATACCGATAATTACTGTGAGTTTGTGCATCTGAGCGAATCAGCCATGGATTATTGAGGTTGCCCTTGGAGGAGGAGAAGAAATCCACGAGGAGATGATTATGAGAAGTTCTTATAGCATACAGCGCCATATTGGTGAGAAGCAACACTAAATCCAAAAAACTGAATGCATCTTTTTTCCTGAACACAAGACATCAGTCAGACAAAGCTACAGTTTTGTTGGGGTTTTTTTTAGGATCATCACATACCCTCTAATACAGCAATTCCCACACTGAAAGAGCTTTGTACAAATATGACTGCTCTGCCTCCCAGAATGACATGAGGTATTCTGGTTCTGTTTGGTGATCCTTCCACGGTGAAGGAGATATTTCGTCAACATCAGATTCATGGAGCACATGCAGCTGCCAAAACAGTATGTTAAAATTAGTGTGAAAGATAGATACCTCTCAGGGACACTGATCATCTGGTTACTTTTGTTCTGTTTTTCATTTAATTTTCCGGTTTTGTGCCAAGCAGAGGCATTTTAATAGGGCTTCATCTATACTTACCTTCCAGTGTGTTCTCTGGGTATCCAAGAGTACTGTATTAGCCGTGGATTTATGTACTGTAGCATGTGAGACTATAGAAAGTGGGTGTGGGGGATGGTGGCGTGTGGAACAACAACAATAAGGCCTAGCACAAAGCACAATTATTGTGGAAGAGGATGAAGAAAGATTAAGGTACATTCCAGGCCTGTAAAAACAGATGACTTTTATATTGAAGATAGAACCACAGTTTCTAAAGAAAATAAGCTTTGTACACCCAACACGTAAGGTTAAATCTTTTCTCCAGACTGGAAGGATGATACATTCCTCCCGTCCTCTTGAAATCCAAGTTACCCCTGATTCCCAGTCAGCAAAGTATGTGAATGTGTATGTATTTAAGCAGGTTGAAGTTAATGAAAGCCTCTTGGGGATGCTTAGAGCAGCTTATGTGCTTTATTGCCTTCTGAGACAGCCCGAGCATTTAAAAATGATCGTGGTATTACATTTGTTTTAAACGTGCATGTTGATTTGAAAAACCTTTAGTTTTCACCAATAGTCTTGTGAATAATATACTTAAAAAAAGCATACCATGAAAGTTAGTAAATATGCAACAATAACTCCCTTAGTTTCTGCTTTTTTTCTGTTCTCCTTCTGTTGCAGTACTATTTGATAGCATGTTAGCTGTACTTCTACAGCCTGATTGATGTACCTCTCATGTAACAAATACCTGCAATAACTACAGGATAGGAAGAGAAGAGTTATGAAGAAAGCCTACTTACCTTAAATACCGTGGTTCAACTGAAATAGACTAGTTAAAGGCCTAGTGGTATTATTGTATGTGCTTTCTCTGTATAGGCGTATCTGTTGCATATGTCTTCGGCGTTATTTCACGATGCTGAGAAATGTATTGCATTCAGCGGCGTGCCTCGTCCTTTCAGATAAATGGAATTCCTCAGTCACCTTTCTTCTGAATTACCCATCTTTCATGTCCTTTTTCTTTCTTTTAAAGCATAGCTAGGTCACATTTCCTCCCCTTTGTGCAAAGTTGGGTTTTTTTCCTGGTGCTTGATGTAATTGCTGCCATATGTTGAACTTGTGATTGTGGATTCTGAAAAAGACTTTGCAGTAGGTACAGGGACGTTTCCTCAACGTTTATCTGGTGAGCTTCAGAGTGATGAATAAGAACTTTCACCTTGGTAACACCCTTCCTTTCTTTGAAGAGATGGGAGGTTGGGCAGGAGTTTGAGGCCTGCCACTGCAGGGCATGACAGCTCAGAGTCACTGGCAGTGCCGAGCTTTTTGCCTGTTTCACCCCTCAGAAGGGTTTTGCCTTACACATGGGAATCAACTCCTCTGGAGACCTGCTTGTGCCCATTCCCACACTTCAGTTTGGTAGAGAATGCATCCACATTCCCAGGTCTAGTTAGCCTGCCCAAAGTGGTGTGTACCTGAGGAAGATGCTCACGGCTGTCTGCTCCTTTATTTACCCGTGTGCTTTATGGCTCCTTCGAGGCACCTGGGAGCACCCTCAAAGATGAGAACAGATGGGATGCAGCAAAGCAAAGGGTTAGGTTATATATCAGGAAAAAGGAGAGCAAATCAAGTTCTGTTTAGCACAAAATTTCTTTTTAGTTACCCTCTCTGTTTTTCAGTGAGCTTGGAAAACTTGTGATTGTAAATCTTGCCTTTTCCTTCCAGTCTCCCTTCCCCCTAGGCTCCTCCAAGTCATGTCATGTTCCTTAATGAACACCTTTCTTCTTCCTCAAGTGTCCTCGCTTCGAATCACACAGTTTTCAAGGGTATTTATACCATTTTAGGAGTGTTAAGTTATAAAATTATGTTTGTACTTACCCACTGAAACATTTGTTCATGGTTTTCCCACTTAGTAGTTTTGATAGATAATAAGTTATTAATATAGACAGCAGACTTGATATTTATAGTGTTTTTGCAAACCACCCTCTTTTGAATCTAGCATCTGCTACTTCAAATGCTCCTGTTGTCCTGTGGGATGCTCTCCAGGGTGGATGGGTGTATCTTGAGGTTTAAAGCATGTCTCCTTTGTTTGGTTTTTGTTCCTCATGCCAAATGGCTTGACTCTGAGCAGGTATGTTAAATAATTCCATAGGTCAGTTGAAAATGATGGGATTACAGGCCCCATTGGTTGTAGTTTTGGCCCAAAACACAGGCAGAGTAAGTGCATGTCTGTGGTTCAGAAAATCATGAAAGCCATTCCTGCAAGAGTCATGGGCATCTAATGGATTTCTATTACCAAAGTGGGGTTTTTCTCCAGCCAGTAGGAAGATAACAAACAGCTGGAAGCTTTAAGTTGGTGTAGATACAGACTCTCTTTTATCATGTTCCAAATTCTCATGGCAACTTTTGCCTCCTTTTGATTGCCCCAAATAGCTTCGGGCTAAGATCCTTTTTGCAAGCCTATCAGAAAGACAAGCCCGGCCCCACAGAGCTTCCAAGATCAGGAGCTCTCCCTGTAGCTCACTCCATGCTAAATGTCCGTATTTGTGGATTTGGCATGTTTTTAATCACTGGAATCTTCTTTGCCTTCCCCAAACTTTTCTTGCCACTTCTGTTCCTCCGGGTTGCGTGTGAGAAGCTGGCGTTGGCAGGGGTTGTGATCCAGGACTTGAATTAGAGCCGCACACATGAGCGGCCATGGGCTGGGTGGCTTTCTGAGCCCTGCTGACAGATGGTGCTGAGAAAGACGATACTTGGCAGATTTGTCACTAGCACCTAACCTTCTGTCCTCCATTTCTAAATGGCAACTGGATGTAATGCTTTTAAAAAAAAAATTCTCTATTTTTATGTATGCAAAACAAGTAAACAAGAAGGAAATGAGGTAAACAGTAGCATTCATGGAAAAACACGCGTGGTAACCTTGGAGACAGAAAACCAAGGGTGCAGAGCTGTTAATTTATTTTTGAGCCAATTGCACTCTATTCATACTTGCTGTATAATGCAGCCTCCTGCATTTCAGAAACAACAGGAACAATAAGCGTACATCTTGCCCCTATAGCTTTAAATACATTTCTAGGAGAAGAGAGATTACTCAGGATTAGGAAAGATCAGCTAGGTTTCTGTGCTCGTTGCACCCATCAGGATGTGGCTCAGGCTGTTGGTTTTTCTTTCACTTTACATGTGGATTTAACTTGAGGATGCAGGCTGGTACCCTGTAGTCAAAAGTGTGATTTTAGGTTTGAGTACAAGAGAGGCTGAGTGCTCTAGGGAAGAGAGATAGATGCTGTCCTGCTGCTTTCTAAAAAAAAAAGAACTGCTGCCAGTCATTTCTGCATGGTGTTAGTGATCTACATTTCTGATAGTATCCAGAAGAGAACAATTATGCTTTTTATGCTTATTTCACATTTAAATGCTAATTGCTTTTAGTTGCTACTTATGGTGCTGAGATATTTAAAGCTGGAAGTAGTATATGTGATATTTCTGTCATAAGAAAGGAGGTTTGGACTCGGTACTCCTAGCAGTAGCCGGGTGTGAGTTAATGGCAGTGGTGTAATAGCTAATCTGTAATAGAATGGATTAAAATCTGCCACAGAGCAAATACAAAGCTAAAATGTAAATGAAAAGGCAAGTCTAAGTCTCTGACGTGTTCGTTGAGATACTGAAGTGTGTTCTTGGTGCTTCACCCTCTGCTATATTCTTCCCATATGTAATATATTTACGTTTGCTGCCACAATTTTGATATGGAACAGATCTTTGTAAGTGCAATGCATGGACATTGCCAGGGGCAAAGACAGAGAGATGATGGCTAGATTGGCAGATGATAAATTGTTTCTTGATGTTCCCTGCATATCTACTCTCAGGGCTGTTGGGGATGTCTACCAAGTATTAAGACCTGTGCCCAAACTGGCAGTCATTTATTCTCACCAAGGCAAAACCAGCACTGTGGCTAATTGGAGCTTCACCTGATTATCAAGTTTGATATACGGTTCCTAACGGATTGCATCACTCAGGTGTCTCATCTATCATATCTGAATGCCTGTAACCTCCTCAGCTTATACCTGAGCAATGCCACGAATTACTGTGTATTTATTCCACTTGAGATAAGAATCTGAGCCTGAATGTCTAGAAATCTTTGACCTCTTGAGAGATGTACATATTTCTTCATTTCACTGTTTTGTTAGAAACACTGAGCAGTAAAGCTGGACCTCAAAGTATTTTGGCCCTGAAGATAAACTCTCTTCTCCTGGTAATTTCAGTGCTAATACTAACTCTTCCAGTGCAGCCAGAACTAGAGCACACCTTTCAAACTGAGTTTTGATCAGAGGGAAGAGGATCTTTCTTAATCTGTTTGGGGGTTCTGGTTTGCTGCTTTTTTTTCCTTGTTAGGATTCTTCCATTTAATAATTTCTTTTTAAAGGAAATCTAGCTTGCTTGCTGACTTGAATCAGATGTCCTTTGTTCCCTTACAGCTTTCAATACAATATTAACAAAAAATATTAATTAAAAATTAAAATGTTTTTCTCTCATAAAAATGAAAAGACCATTAAAAAGCTCAGCAAATCAACTGTTTTCCTGATATTTCTCTCTGTGACTGTAATAGAAGACTTTTTGGATTTGGGTCGTTCCTTTTCCATCCCACTTCACAATTCCTTTTAGCATTTTTCCTTTGTTGTTCAGCTCCACCTTTACATAAACTAGAAATAATTAAGTTCTTTTTGATTAATTTAATTCCAGTGCCATCTGGGATGGTAGCAATTCTGCTGTTTCTCTGTCTTTGTAGACAAAAGCATATATTGCTTTTCAGATTTTCAGGCTGTGATCTGATTTGCAAACACTTCAGTGATTTTCTTTTGATGTACATGTTTGAGGATTACAAGGAATATTTTACAAGGAATACTTCCTCCCTTCTTTCTGATGAGTGTTCTTGGATAGAGAATTTGGAAATACACTCAAGTTGACAGAGAAAATCACACAAATGCTGATGGAGGCTTTGACACTCCATCTTCTCTTCTGCATCTGTTTACATAGATCTTTGAAGACAGTACATTTACCTTCACGGGCTTTCCATGTCATTCCTCTGCACTGCATCTCCCTCTGTCAGCCTTGCTCTTAAGAATAAGGCATAAAGTGGAATCTTTAATCTCCACACATTTTTTAAATGGCTACTCTTGAGTTTTAAAACTGGAAAATGTAAGAACTTAGTGTTCATTAATACTACATAGCAATTCTTACAGAAATTAGGGGGTAAATAATCATCTCAAAGATGATTCAAAGGGGAGGAGAAATGGTGTAATATCTATGGGAACTTTGTGTCAGAATATAACCTGTTGGAAAAGATAAAGGAAAACGCTGTATAAGGATTTAGACACACAGCTGAGGCTAGGTTATGAACTTGATGAAATCTGGGTTAGGAAGAGAGAGAATGGAGTTAATTTCAGTTCTGTTTCATCATAATTATTCAAAGATTGGAAAAATAGCTTGTTGGGAAGCCGTGGTTGCTGCAATGATTTAGCCTTTCCGGTACAGAAAACACTTCTCTCCTGCTGTGGAATGGGTGTCTCAGGCTAGTCTGTGTTACGTGTTGGTAAGGCACACAAGGGAAGAACAGAAAAACAATGGATGCAATTTATACTGCATTATATATTGAGCATTTTAGTATGTTTTCTCACTGGTTATGAAAATTTTTGGTTTTGAGGGAGATAGGAAGAAAAAAACCCACCCAAAGAGGAAGCCCAGACCCATTTCCAGTTGTGATTGATCAAACCTAACTGGATGAGATTTGTCAGCTTTCGTTGATGAAAACATACTCTCAAGTGGAAGTAAAAAGCTTTTAACTGTAAACCTTGTAAATGTTGTTGAAGGTGGAAATTAAGGAGACTTCTATGCATGTTTTAAAAAACACACTCTGGAGACAGTAATTGTTGCCATGGACAAGGAATATGATCAGCTTTTAGCTTCTGTATTGAAATAAAAAACACTCCTCCAGAGTGATGCCTATACTTCAGAGTGCTCATGAGCAGAAATCTTCCTCCCTGGAGCCTCGCAGTTTTGCTAAGTGAAATCAGCAGCAATGTTCTGGTTAATTATGGGGAGTGCAGTATCAAAATGTATACAGCACAACTACATGTTTAGGATATATAAGACTTTTCCGTTGTAACTTTAAAAAAAAACTATCTAGAAATCATAAAATATTGTATATAACCGCTCGTCACCACATATATCTTCCAAGTAATGGCAGTTAGAGAATGCTTTTGATAAATGTATGGAATAAACTGTGAAATCTCTTGCCTGTGTTAGAGATGCAGAGTTGTTGCACCAAGGTTTACTTCTACTGTGTGTAAACAGCCTGTGTCTCTGTTATGCTAGTGGGTTACTAAGAGACGACAACAGAAAGGTTAAGAGTTGCTGTAGCTATAAAGGTGTTAGCAGAGCCAACTATTACAGCTAGAGAAGGATATATTATTGCATGTAAATATTAATCACATAAAAGTTCAGAAGCAGAATGAAAGATATTCTATATGAATTGTAAAATGCACAAGTTTTAAAGTACTTTAAATTGTTTTCAAAGATAATGGAATCATTTAAGACATACAGATATAAGCACTAATCATCAAACAACTATTGAGAGATAAAAGGCTTTTCCCTGAACAAAGCTTCATGACATAAAAATATGAGATAATAAAATAACAGCCACAGATCATAAAAGATATAAAACTCTGAACCCATGGAGCTCAACAAGGGTGTAATGTTTGAATTTGCAGCATGCTGTAGAGGTAGGGTGGAAAACAAGAGGAAGAGCAGAACATCAGACAGTATCAGTGAAATGGTATAGAGGTGACTAGGTACAGGTCTCCATGGCATGCAGTTGGAAACTAAATGGAATATATTGGAAGGGAATCCTTGAATAATAATAGCAGACAATGAAAAAAGCCCCAACCAGACACTGGCAGAGAGATCTGGTCAGGATTTGGTCAGGAATAGGTTCAGTAAAAAAAAACCCAGGGAGTCTAAGGAATTCATATGCTGTTAAAGAGCTTATCAGACTTTGGGGAAATATAGCTTTTAAACAGTCTCCACTTCTGATGTGAAATGATGCTGTGAACTGTGCTCATAAGCTCCAATGAAATTATCACAGAGATGTTAAAACCTGCAACTCTGTTCAGTTTATCAAATATGATTCAGACTCGTAGGGATCTGTATTTTTTGAAGACCAAACTGGATAGTGCTTGGAGGGGAATAAAATAATAAATCTTCAGATTCCTGTATGCAAAGTGATGTTCTAATTTTTTGAAGAGGGTATGTCCATCAATTATAAGGCTGCTGGTTTTGTCCTGAGTATCTCTGGCATTCCAGACAAACCGCACAGAACTCACAAACGATCATCAGCAGTTCTTGATACATAATTTGGAAGAGAGGTTTACTTAAATAACTTAGCCAAATGTATATAATTCTGAATAGCACAAATGATAGAAAAAGAAGAAATGTCTTCCCAGTGACACTTCTTGCAGTTATTTGGCACTCGAAACTGCAAAAGCATTTGAATCATTTTAAAATGCCTTTAGATAGAAATGGCTTTAACAGCCTACTTATTTTGTCAGGTTTTGATTGTGGATCTACTCCTTATGTGGGTTTTCAAAGAAGTGTCAATGTATATTCATGCATGCAACGGTAATATTCAGAGCTCTTGTTGCAAGTGGTTTGAAAGTTGCTTTAATTCCATGGAAATTACATGTTTTGAAGCCCTGAGTCTCTGGCAGAACCAAACTCGCCTGGACACAGGTGTTTCCAAGATATTAGGTACAAAATGGGCTGGCTGTGCAGGTAGCTGATCTCCAGGCAGTATAAAATATCTCTTAGGAGTATAAATGGTTTCCCTCAGCAACACACAGATTCTAATGGGGATCAAGACACTGGTTGATAAAACAGTACATAGTCTGCTAATTTCAGTTCATCGTGCTGTTCCTGAAGAGCATGAATCCTGAGGCACTATCTGGAAAGCCCAGATAAAAGCTTCCAACTTAGCAGTTTTTCTGAAGTTTTATCCCTGAAAATGATGAGGACCAGTGCCTATGTATATTTCCAGCTATCTCCACGTGTAGATTACGCTTTTGAAAAATGAAAAGGTGAAGAGAAGTTTGGGAAATTAAAGTTTAGGGAAATTGAGGCAAACTCTCAAGCCTCATCTTGATGAGGAATGTACAATCTTTCAAGTATTTATTTCAAAAACCAAAAGCAGGTTCCAGATTTACTATTGTTTAAATAACAAGGAATATTGTAGTGCTGGTCAAGATCTACCTCCTTATTCATAGTTGGCTTTTCTAGGTAAATTAGAGTAATGGTAGAGCATCTAAAAAACTACCTATAGTTTTAGTAAAGACAAGTAATCAAGATACATCCAAAGCCAACACCATGTATTCCTCCAAAAAGAATTTGAAGTTGCCTTTATTTCCCCAAATAACACCCCACCCCTCCCCCATAAAAAAAAATATTATCATATCCATGGCTGCCTTTGGCAAATTGCCTTGAAATATGCTTACCTGGTTTAGCAATACTGCGACTTTATCTCCTTTTCATTTGCTCTGTTTTCTCTGCTCCTTTGATACATGTGCTGTGCTACACAGTGTATCTCCACTGTTCTGGAAGAGTTGCAGAAATCTCCCTGGTGGTTGTGAGGAAGCTGAAATCTCTGAAGACTCTCTGACCAGATAAGGTCCCACCAGCAATTACAGTCCTGATCACGAGCACTTCTTACATACTCATCCCCATCTCTGTATTGTGTCAGAGGCTGCTTCAAAAGAACAGGAGGATTGAAGTGCTTTTGGAAAGTTTTGCACTGCAATTCTGTAGGATAAGGAAACCTTTTTAAAGAAGCATCAGAAATAAAAAGTGCTAGTATTTGCTATGACTTTATTTTATTATTTTCTCTAGCGAAAACTTTCAACTGGTGCTTTCACTGACCTCTTTTAACATCTTATTTCCATGTAAGAAGCTGATGTAGAAGAAAAAATTGTGACTGTTAGATAACTGCAGTTCTTAAGTCAGCATATTCTGTATGGTTTCACTATGAGAAGAAACTTAAATATGCTCTCCTTTCTGCACCCTTTTTGATCACAGTATTAGGATGGGCCTGAAATCCAGCCAGCTTGCCTCTCCTTTGAGGCACAAATCAAAATGGAAATTCACAGCGGAGTCTCGTCTTGCAGGAAACGCTCACACATTTGATACCAGAAAATGGATGATGACACTGCTGCTATATTGCTGCTTAGGGTACTGAACAGGCCACTGTTGTAGATTCCTTGTGGGTTTGGAACAAAAATCTACAGAAGTTCTATGCAAATTGTGAAGCAGTAGTTTGAAATAGAAGGAAGTGCAGCATGTCCAATAGACCGATCAAAATTCAAGGTAATCACTGTCATTTATAAGTAAGTGTTGTACAGATAGAGGGACCAACTCGCAGTGTTAAATAGATGTCACACAGGACACGCTTTGTTCTGGTCCCACCATTGTTCTTTACCAGTATGCCAAGAGCTACCAGAGCTTGGAAGAGACATACAAAGCTGGAACAATTTCAGATCAACTAAGCAGCACTATTTTCCTTATTTACAAATGCTATGCAAGATGCAGTATGTTTATGTTTAAGCATTGGAGTTGCAACTTGTAGGAAAAAGTTCTCTGGAAAAAAGTTCCAGTGAACTGCTCTGTGTGCTCTTGTTTACACTGAGGAATGGTAAAGCTTCTGTAGGAGCCTCTAATCCAGAAATGTTTGCTCATTCCCATCAGCATCCCAACACCCTTCACTTCTTCCGGGGTAGAAAACGGTGCTACTTGGTCTCTTCAGTGGAATCATAAAGAATAAAGGAAGAGTGTTTATGGGACTCCCTGAATTGTTGAACATATTGCCAGTGAGTAGCATGTCTCTAAACCAGTGGGAAATATCCAGTACAAACAGATGGCCAATCTTCACTCAGCTCTGTGCTGTAGAGCACACAACAGTTTTCTCTCTTTTTTACAGCATTCTCATTTCAATCAGCTTACTGATGGGGGTGTTCATAGCAGCCTGGGAACTGAGTGGCCATGTCCTGCCAGAAGTATCTGGTGTGCTGCTTAAAATGCAGAGATTAACTCTTGCCCTCCTTTGCTGGACTGCACAAGGCAGAAGAAGCATCTCCTGCCAAGGTTATTGCATTGGAATTCAGCCTGTGAGTGCACTTCTGAGGAATAAAGGTTGGAAACCAGAATATTAAGATATAGCTATATCCATTTTTATTCCTGAGGACCATCCTCAAGACAGCATTTGCCTTCCTGATGCCTTACAAGAGGACATATATGTTTGATCAGATGATTAGGTTGGATATTAGAAAGAACTTCTTTACTGAGAGAGTCATCAAGCACTGGAACAGTCTACCCAGGGAGGTGGTTGAGTCCCCATCTCTTGAGGTGTTTAACAGATGGGTAGATGCAGTGCTTGAGGACATGGTCTAAGGGTAGACTTGGTGGCGGTAGGTTAATGGTTGGACCGGATGATCTTAGGGGTCATTTCCAGCCTTAAAATTCTATGATCCTATGATTTGCACTGATTTGCTGGGCTTAACGTCAGATACCCATTCCTGGAAAATGTTGAATGAGCTGTTGCTGCAAATGTAACCCTCTGTGTACTGCTGAAACATCTTTTATTCTCATGAAAGGGCACTGAAAATATGCGATCTTCCCTTCTTCCCTTTCCATCTTTCCCTGTCTGGGACCAGTGCTGTGGCATGGTTAGATGCAGATTTTTGAAGTTTATCCTGCTGGCCCATGCAGTATTTACTATAAGGAGTAGAGCGAACAAAGTGTACGTGTATGCAATGGGGAACCCACTCCAGCTGGTTCCTCTTGGTGCCTGCAAAATTCTTTTGGGATAAGGAGAAGCAGATTCAAGTTTCTGCTAGGCTGCTCTCTGAGGTGAAGTCTTAGCACCCTTGCCATGACACCTGCCAGCTGGTTCTACCTACCAGGTATCTCTTTTTCAAAACATTTTGCAGATGTTCCCATTCTAGGAATAAAAAATAACCCACTGCAAACATGTTTACCAAGATTACCAAATGAAAGAAGATTATTTCAGATGGGTGTAGCCCTTTATTTGTTGTAAACAAATCAGATGTTGGCTACATGAACGTCTTGTTCCATTTCTGTTATTTACAGCCCAGGCTGACAGCTAACCTTTTAAAAACTTTCAATTAAAACCCAGCTGCAGAAATCTGAAAAGCCCCTTTTTCTTTTTCCTACCTTTTTTTTTTTTAAATCTGCATAATGTATTGTATACCTCCCTGCGGTCTTTAAATTACCTGGTCATCAAAAAGGCATTTACATGGCTGTTAAAGTAAGTGCATTCAGCAGTGCCAACGGGATATAGCTATGCATAAGGATATAGTTTATGCATGCAGGTTGCAATCCAATAAAAATCAGTCACTTCACGTTCCTTGGTTTGTGATATTTATCATCATAAGCAAGTAGTAGATAGAGGCTGGGGTGAGGAAGTGAGAGGGTAGGGGAGGATATCATTATAACCAATAGAAGACAAATCTCCTAAGTGAAAGCAGGTTCTTGCAAAATCCCAGGTAAAAGCTGTTGACAGTTCCCTTTGTGTCTCTTAAGTGGCACTGACCTACTACAGCCCTGTAAATTAAGCTTCTCAGGAACAGTACAGAACAGAAGGGACGTTCTGCCAGCTCCTCGCTAGTGCCCAGCAGGATGCCATCATTTTCTATAAAAGCAGCTGGGTGAGCTAATTGTGTGGCTAAGGAAGCATCAGCAGGCTGCAAGGAGTCATTACTCACCTCTGCAGTGTAACAGGTAAATTATTGGTATGTTTAAGCAAAGCAGTCTTGGTACTGTGGTGTAGTCTGCAGACAGGTCCAAGGCACTGTTACATATTCAACAGATGTGTCTGCAGTTAGAAAGTGACCATCTCTCCCAGTACCAAGTCGGTGCAGAAGAGCTTTGAGAGCGGCTGGAAGCAGGCTGGGCTCCTGTTGTTTGTGAGGCATCCACAGCACAGCACACTGAGCTGATCGGGGTACAGCACGTGAGCTGCTTCGTTCTCATCACCCACTCTGTGCTGTGTAAGGTCTAAACAGGTTTTACCTTTTCTTGTCAGCTTTTGAGCACTAAATGATATCGAATCAGATCTAATGATAGGATGCCAGTGCTGGATGAGGAGAAATGAGAAAAACCTGGGAGAAATTCTGTAGTACAAAGCTATGTCTTCAGGGGAAAAAAAAAGTTATCATATCTGTGTGTATTTATATTGAATCAGTATTTTGGCTTGTGTGGTGCATATTTTTCACCTGATATTAGGAGCTCTGAAGCAGGTTAATTTATAGCTTTAAGTCACTGCTTGGGTAAAGTAGATTGAAAAAGTGCTGCTGTGTCAAGTGGAAAGTCTGTTGAATTAGTCTTCGCTATGGAATGCTAGATAAACCTTCATCATTACCCTTTTCAGCTCCATAAACAACCTGATGAATCTCTACTGAGACAGAAATAACACTTTGTTCACCTTTCCTTGCACTGAGCAGTGCCTGACTCCACATGGATTTGCCTGGAAATCTGAATCTACCCGAAGGATAAGGCAGTGGTTTCTGGCAGACTCAATCCAGGGTGAAGAAATCTGCTGCAATTGACTGTGGAGTGGACGTGCAGTGTAGGGAGATCTGCACTGTTCTCATGCTGATGTTCAAGCTGTGGCCCTGAAGGGCAGCCTCTATCCCTCACTGGTATGTCTTATGCTAGGAGAAAAACCATCATACCCAGAGGTAATTTTGCATCTGCAAACAATACTTTTTAATTCGTGAGTTATCAAGATCTAGCTGAAGCCTGACATCAGAGTTCTAATCTTGTCCTGCAGTGGCTTGAAGAAGGAAAAGGAGATGTGAAATGAGTCATGAGAAGGGACCAGACTGGGTAACAGTAATTCTGGTTTCCTCCTCCTGCTCTGCACATGGCATGTTAGGGAAGAATTCACCAAAGACGACATGCTGAGAGCAGGAGCACTCGCCAACAGTCAGAAAAAGCAAGTTGCTATTCCCACAGACATATGCTCTCAGAGACTCTTCTTCTGCCTGTAGCATGTTGTCTTAGGAAATGTTTGTGATTTTGGACAAGCATCCAGAAGAGTTGTCCATTTTCAGAGCAGTAGTTGAGACTTGTTGCACCCCAGCAGATCTGTCAGGTCTGTCATGCTGTGGGAAGGGTATAACCTTATAAAAAAGCAGCTGTTGTCAATCTTGGTGCATCTGGTGAAGCACTTGGTCATATACAGTACCCAGGGCAACGTGCTGATGAAATTTAGAAACTTTGGGTAGTAAGTCTGCACTCTGCTCATCTGACTGCCCAATGAAAACAGCTTTTTCCCCATGACCAGACTGTGCCTGTGTCCTGTATTAGGAGACATGTCTGGTGGTCTGACTTCCACTGTGCTTCCACATAACCTTCTGTGGCAGCCACCACTTGTCACAACTCAGTAACAGCTCTCAGTAACTCCAGGAATTGGCAGTTCTCCCCAGAAAGCCAATGTCATTTATCCTGCTCTAGAGCAGTACATCAGCTTCCAAACTCAGAAGGTATCAGATCAAACGAGCCCTGGTGAAGGCAGGAGTGGGGATTTTCAAAGCTAAGAAGTTCCATTGTTATTAAGATATGTGGGAATGTTTTGCTTCCTTCTCACAGATACTAGAAATAAAGTAAGTAGTCAAGTCATATGCTTTTTTTTTATTACCTTAACTTTCTTGTTAATCTACATTTCTAGTTAATTATATGGAAGCTATATAACAAATACTGGCAGTGTTCTGCACTTGCACTTATAAGGCAGGTTCTACATGAAAGAGGTTTAAACAGTATTCAGTATTTTCTCTTAGAATTTGTAGAATCTGCACCTAATTATTGCAATATTCTAAATGGTCAACTTTAATTATCCAGTAGTTCTTATGTTCTCCTGCAGCTATGGTGTCATAGCCAAAGAAATAATAATTGAATACAGCAAATGTGCAAATATACATATATACATACACATGCTTTAAATTGAAAAATTTTAAAAAATGTGGCGGTGTAAAAAGTTCTTCAAGAAATACTGTTATTTAATGTTACATAAATTTCAGTCCCTTATTCCACTGGCTTCCTACACAACTGTGGGCATCGCTGCTTCTCATAGAGGTATTGCAGTTCCTGAACTTGCCTGGTGCCTCCCTCTGGGAGTGCTTGAGCGCACAGGGAGGTGATTCATCAATCACACCAGTTTTACTCACTTAGCTGTATGGTGAAGACACAAGATAGTACTCAAGGCATAGTCCGGCTGCGTGACGATGGTGACATGCTGCGGGGAGTTTCGGGAGTAGTTGGCTGGTGGAGAGCACAGGGCTCTGTGAGGTCCAGCTCCTGTGTCTACAGAACATACCCTGCTATTCTGGGACCCTTGGTAGAAGTAGCTTGGAGAGCACAGTGGCTCCCAGCCTTCCTGAAACGCCCTGTTCTGCGCTCTGAAACAGCTGCGTTTGCTGCCTGTTCCTGCTAGATCTGGAGTACAGCATCAGTTTGCAATTACACTCTCCCACTCCCATGTCCTTCATTACAGGGCACAGGCCCTAGCTGTAGTAGCATCTGTGTGCATCTCCAGCATACAAAAGGAGAATTAACTTTTTCTCTTCTTCCACAGAGCAAGGAGGTTCTTGATAGAAGAAGCAGCTTGATTAGCTGGCTGGTTTTTGTGCGCTTGTTTGTTTGCGTGGCAGGAAGGCTTTTCCTGTGAATGGGAGGAGTGTTTAGCATCTGGTTTTACTGAACTGAAAAGATTTCCCGTCTGTATAATTAGCCTTATTTATATGATTAGAGTTTATACTCTTAATTGCTTGGGGTTTTTTTAGTTTGCCTTCCCTGTATGTAGAATATTCATCAGACAGCTCATGTTGGAAAGTCAGAGATTGAATAAGATTGTTGTTTTTCTGTTTTTAAATCTCTATGAGGAATGCATTTGCCACTGAAGCACTGAGTTGTTGAACATTATCTAAACACCACTTAATGTCAGCATATTTTCCTAAGTGACATGATGATGAATTCTGGAGAAAAAAAAATGTCTTACTGAAATTTCATCAAATAAATCACCTGGTACCAAGAAATCCTATAATGAACTCAAGACGTAACAGCTGCCAAATATACTGCTTAGCATTAGCCACACTTCTTGAAGTATCAAAATAGTATACAATGAACACTGCACAAACCCCTTTCTCTGCACTTAATGTGTCTTTTCCAAACCTAATTAATTGTGTTAAATGGCACTGTCTTTTATAATGCTAGCATGTAGTTGTGCTCAACATTGTTCATGTCTACCTCGCTAGCATGATATGGACTGATGTGCATCCAGTACATCTTAGAAATTAATCATTCAGTCATCCAGTAAAAATTTATTTAATTACTTTAATAATAATGAACTGTCTTCTTTATAGTGATTCTAAAGATTGTACAGATTATCTAAGAGGAGCAATACAATTATGATTGTTAGAAATAGCAGAGTAGGGTAGTTTCTTCTTAATCCGAAGGCGACCCTGTCCAGCAGAGATGTTCACAAGGCTAGTGTGATGGAATCTTGCTAAGCCACTGGTCGTGTGGCTTTCTGCTCTCAGAGAAACCAGACCTCTAAGGCTTCACCGTGCGCTGGAACGCTTGGTTCCAGTCCCATACGCCCCAAGACCTGCGCTGCAGAGGACTCAGTCGCTCTGTGGGAAGCAGGCAGGCTGACAAGGCTGCAGTGCAGCAGCGTGGTGTCTGTGTGTCTGTCCCTCTGCTTGTCCACATGAGGGGACACGCTCGGCTCCCACACATGACCTGCCAGGGCAGCGGAAGGGAATAAATACGTAGTCTGTGTGCTATCATGGCGCGGCTCGTTCCTTCCAGATTCAGCATGGCTGTGCCCTGACCCCACAGGTCATGTGGGGAGCGCATGAAACAGTGGTAGGAGGCTGAACTCAGTCGAGGTGGTTCCTGGCCTGTTAAATAGCAATAAACAAATCCTTTCTCTGTGCCCTCTGTCTGTAAAATGGAAATTACAAAGGAGTGTTAAGAACTTTGGGTGGAAAAGTTCCACTTGGTGATGTTATTTGTGCTGTTGTAACGCAGCGGTGAAAGCAGTAGTGACGGTCAGGTAATTGAGAGACTGATGGCATTTTCCTTACGGAGGAGTGATACAAGTACTTTAGATGCAGCAACTAAAACTCAGTCAATTGATGCAGCTGTGTAACGGTAATAAATACTGTTATACTGTTATTATGGAGTGCATAAATAATACTGCTTCTGTGTTGTACTGTGATATGCATAGCTATAAATTGCCTCTCTTACTGCTCAAATAAAATCCCACCTATTTTGTGCCCCTCTTATTGTTTAAGACGATGCAAGAGAGTTGATCCATAAACATCGTGACCTGTTTTGTGCCGAGGTGAACGTGATCCATACCATCCATTACCAGTTTTAAAAAGCCTTTTGATTTGGATTTTCCACTGCTTTATAGCCTGATGTGAAAGAAAGTATTTCTTCATAATTAGTGATTTCTTTTTGGAAAAGCCCAGGTTGCAGTGCTATCCCAGCTGTCGTTATTTCTTTCCAATTCTTCAGAGAATTTAGTAAATTCATCCAACAGGGTATGGTTGGCAACAGAGAAATATTTGACAAAAATGCTGATATTTCAAGCAATCTCATCAGAGCTGTCAGAACTGTCATTAAATCATAACTCCCTCTGGAGTGTGTCTCTATTTCTTTTTGGGCCTCTGAGATCAGCCTTTCTGTTTCACTCGTCTGAAAGTTTTCTTTTAGGGCAGACAGCTCCCAAGTGGCGTATTTTGCTGCAGCGCTGTATTTTTCTTTGTTAATGCCAGTAGTGGCAACAGCATTGGATTGACTTAAGCTTTACTAAAAGCTTACCAGTTAGGGAGGATCTGCAGATGCCTTTCTCCAGAGTACAAATATTTCCTCATAAGAGAGTAATTTGAAAAATTAAAAAAATAAAAGGTTTAATGCATAAGAACTCATACCACAGAGATCTGTGAAGTACAAAGGCATCAGTTTTTCCTCCAAACTCCTTGAAAACACAAGTGCCTTAAGTAGATGGTCCGGATTTGGACAGGCTTAAGAGATCAGTTTAAAGTCCTACAATCAGCACTCAGATTCAAGTGACATTGTGAATAACTTAATTGTAATTACCCTCTCCAGCCAGCCTGGGTCCTCATACGAAATGTTTTATAATTGCGCTGTGTTCAGTGAGAAGCGATTGGTCTTACTACTCTATCACACTGGGTGTAAGTAGTGTTGTGGGTAGTAGAACAGCCTCAGAAGGGGTTACAGCAGGGGCTTCTGATATGCATATCCATAGTTTGGGAATGTTTCACTGGAAACCTATTGTGAGGCTGAAGCATAAGCTAGTGGAACAGGTGGGGCTCCTTCCGTAACTAGCTGAGCGGTACTGTTGTCATCTTGCCTATGTAGGCTAGATGGGAATTAAGCCTCCACTGAGCCACAATTTTACCAGACTGCAGAAACTCCACCCCAAACTGGCATTTCCAAACGGGAGCTCACAGAAATAAGGATTATTTAAAAAGCAGAGCAGATCTAAAACCAGTGATGTCTTGAGCACAAATGTCGCTGAGTTTATTGCCAAGCTACTGCTGGCTTTCCAGAGGAGAAGGGTATTGATTTACATACCCAAGCAGATCTCTTGTAGTCATCTTTCCTTCCTTAATCACTGTTCAATAAACACAGCTGGACGCAAATAAATTGACTTTATAGTTAAGGCCTCCTAACAGCTCCACTCACTTCTCCTGGGGCCTTCCTGTGGCCTCTAGGACTTTTATAGAGATTTGTTTTCCCTAAAAATAGTTACATGGTAATCTAATTATTACATTATAATTATTCCCATAATTAACTGCACTATGAAACTTAAGGGGAAAAAATGGGATAGATCATACCACTATTTTAATCTGAAGGAGTGTATCTTGAATTTCTTAAAATTACTACAGATTTTTATGTAACTGGTCTTGTTGAGATGATCAGTAAATGTAATCTCAGTCCTTGCCAATTTAAAATAGTATTTACTTGATTTTTATTGTACATCAATAAAAACATACATGACAGATGAATAGCAAGAAGGAGCATTCATATGGGTTTATTGTACATCAATAAAAACATACATGACAGATTTTAAATGTAAAAGTGTTGCATCTAATTTGATAATGTGAAACAAATATTGATAGGCCTCAAGTGTTTAGTGGAAGTAGTGTAAATTCAGTTCCTTGCTTTACTTTGTGGACAAGATACTTCCTTATCTATTTCCCTTATACTAATGCAGACGTTCCAGATCTCTATTTTCTTTTTTTTTTTTTTTTTATGTCATTGTCATTTCATATGGATGTAGAACTGTCTTGCACTGGCAGAGTGACATGCAAATCTCTTCAGGATAGATGTAGTATCAATTACTATTATTCATCAGCGTTTTTTGTGTAGTCTTAGATGGCAAATTCCTCAATAATGATTCATGAACACTTTTGTTTGTCTTTGTATAGGTTTGTCTTTGAGAATGGGGTGAGCTATGAATGGGGTGATGGACTTCCATGAGTAAAGCTTCAGGCAAGCAGACTCCATAAGGTATGTGAAATATTGATTAAACCACACCTGCTTCCAGTTCTGAGAAAGCATATGTCCTTAAAATTAATAACATTTTGAATATCAAAGAACAGCTTAAAAATAAAGATCTGAATACTTGGGATACTTCTAGGAATAGCAGTAGAGTTCCCTCTGTACTGGTTCTTGGATGGTATGAAAAAGTGAAATACTTTTTGTAATTTGTTCTCACTTATGTAGAGTATTTCAGGGAAAAGCCAGAGCGGAATACCAGTCTTTTTGATGTGGGGATGAATATTCTTTTTGAAAGAAAATAGAACTCAGTTAATTTCAATATTCCTTATCCAGTATTTAAAATCTTTTGACATTTTTATATAAGCTTGAGGTTTCAGGGGTTTTCTATCATTTCCATAATAGGAAATTTGTTACCTTAACTGAGGATCCCACCCTATTGTTTGAGGTAAATTCTAATGAAATTTAAATGGAAACACCAGTACTCTCCCAATTCTTCATGCTCTTCTCCAGTGTGGCTACTGGAGAAATAACAGGAATTACAGGAACAGGTAAATACCTGCCTGAGGTAGAGCAATGCTGATCTGCAGGAGAAGGTGGAAGCAGTTGCTCTTTTTGCAGCAGTAGCACCTGCGTTTATTGCAGAAAGCAAAAATTCTCCTGTCAGCACCCACAATATGTGGCCTGATGGCAACCTAAACCATTTTTCTGAGAGGCAGCTTGAGTCTTTTCAGCCCTGGGTTCAGAGGAACTTTGTCAGGGAGAGCAGGGGAAAACCTAACCTCACTCTTTCCCAGTGCTGCCAGCTGCGACGTTGGGTTTTACAGCGGAGGAGACCCCGTGGGATGGCACCGGCCGTTCCTCTGCCATGTGGCCCAGCCTCACTGCAGCACACGGGTGGTGAAGGCCGTCAGAGCAGGCAGCATCTATGTCCTCTACCCCCTCCTGCACCTACTCAGCCTTTGCTCTGAGCTCTGCCAGGGACCTTAAGATACAAAAAGCACAATTTTGATAGTGAAAGAAAGGCTAATTGGGGTGGAGTGGGGGCATGCTGAGTGAATGACAGGAACCCAAAAAGTTGGTTTTCCCTGGTTTAGCTAACTTCTCTGATAGTTATGTGAATATTAGCAGTGAGAAAACTGAAAGGTCATTCAGGTCTAAATATAGAGCATCTCTTTGTGAGTGGGGTGCCCCTCTTAATTTTAACAGAAATGCATGCAGTAAAATTAAGATCACTGTTGAACTGCAATATAAACCCACTCTTTCTGTAGTATTTCAGGCTTCTCAAAATCTTTCATAGAGAAAATACCCGACCAATCTTTATTGCAGAAAAATATAATTCCAGAAGGTTTTCTTGTCACTAAGAATTAAATCTTTATCTTTTTTTTTTTGTCAAAAAAATTATTTGGTAAGTTCCATCTCCATATACATTGAAACTGCCTGTGGAGCTGAAAAGTCACTGTCTGTACGGACGGATCGGTTCCCTCCTGAGAGTGTGCGCTGCACACTGAGCCCTGGACAGCTAAGTACAGGGGTCAGTGTCTGAGAACCCTGGGGTAATAAAAGTGGTGTTTCGCATCTGTGTTTCCCTGCTGATCTGTTTTGCTTATTAAATCTCATCTCTTACCTTCATCACCTTCTCATGGTTGAAAAAGTTACTTCCCTTTACTGCTTTTTAACCATTTGTTGTTTATCCATTTGAAGACTTTCTTATTCGACACCAGCTGTTTCTTTAGGATCTTTTGGCTAAGGATGTCTCAAATGCCTTTTAGTATGTAAATACAGCCTGGATTTCTGCTGTCAGTATGCTACCCATGCCTTTAGAAAGTACTTTGATAGATCATGAAGCATGACTTCCTTCACAAAGCCTGTTTCTCCTATTGCCAATAAATATATTTGACTATAAGGCCACTCATTCTGTTCTTTAAAGTTCTTTCCACCAACTTCCCCGGATTTACTGGCCTGTAAGATCTGTCCAGATCTCCTTTGATATCAAAGCAAATTTAAACCAGAGGTTAACTAGCACCTTCAGTAGTTCAAGTCTTGAGTATCTTTCTGGTGGTTTGTTACTGCTTGTTTACCGGTTAGAAAACTGGTTTAGGTGTTAGGTATTAATCTTGATTTGAGATAGGCTTTCCTATACCACTGCAGAGATTCCAGCACAGTAGTCTTTCCAATCTCCTCCACCAAAACCTCATGCAAGAAATGCATATATCTTTTTCTGCCATGGCTTTACCTTCTTTAATAGCTTCTTTTATATCTTCATTGTTTTTTGACCCTGCAGATTCTCAGCATGAGTCTTTCATCTGTGGGGTTTTGTTTGTGAACAGAGTTGTCTTTGAATACTCTTCATACTGCCTTTAAGAAGTTTACTTCTCATTTGAAAAATAGAAAAGAGAAAAACCTTGCCTAGTGCAGTGCTTCCATCTAAGCCAAGAGCTGCTTCCTCCTCTCTGAGTTTCCTGACTGCCCATGATTGCTGGCAACATGTCCCAATACATTTACCATTCTCCACCAGGTATAGATGGCATTTTCCTGTCACTGATGTCATTTCATAGTTGATAATACAATGCTAATAGTGTGTTTCTCCTCTTTGGCCAGGATATTCGTTCCGTGGGATCCCATTTTATTACCCTGGCTATAGAGGGCTTGGCTCATTAGTTTTAAACTGATCTTGAACCCATGATGCTGCTTGGCAAAGGTTACTCCATCCTTTATGTAAGCTTTGGCTTTCATGTCGCAGTGGGGCAGGTTGTTTTCTTTCCTGTAGGCATTGTGTATGCTTTTTATGTTTGTATTTGGTACTGTGAGTTACAAGTGTGTAGGCATACTGGGCAGGTAGGCAGTCTAGTTCCCCATCTTAGTGCTTAGATGGCTGCAGAAAAACATGTAGAAGTTGTTTTTTATTACATAGAACCATTTCTCTTATGTAGAAATGTTGCTATTCTTGGCTATTTCCTATTTGTTTATTTCTAATTTCCATCTTGTCCTTTATATAAATTCTTTCAGCTTCCCCCACGAGCGTTTCTGCACCCGCCAATATTCTTTCACTTTTCTCAGTTTCAGCAGCTTCACACACACTGGGCTGTGTTCCTGGGAGGTGAATTACACAACACTGCAGCCTGCAACTTCTAACTAAGGTTCATGATCCAAGAGTGTATTTACCTCTTGTGAGGAGGATTTCTCATGAACATCATTGCCAACTTGGGCTCAGGACCCTCCTTGTACACAGCAGGGGCTGCTACCCTGTAAGCATTCACTGCTAGGAAGGGTCTTCATTGTCTTGACATACACACAACCCTCCTGAGGAGCTGCTGATTGCTACGACTTGGTTGGTGCAGCACATTCTTTGAACCTTCAGATTTTTTAGCATCCTAGCTGGATGGGGGCTGCCTTTCTCAATTCACCCCATCAATAGCAGCTAATTGGCTGCCTCTTGTTTCGTTATAGTAGCTCAGATTCACCATGACAGCAAACATTTTTCTTTTTTCTCTTTCTGTTTTTCTCCTCTCACCCCCATTTCTAGCAGTTGTTGTGCAAGCTAAAAACATGTATTTGCTAGATTCAATTTGTGCAGAGCGTTGCTGGTTCTCATGGCAGAATCTGGGCTGAGGAATCTGAGGCAGACCTCTCCATGAACCCTGATGTGTTTGATACCTTCTTGGCATTGATAGAGTCTCTAGTAATTGACCTTTTCTCTAGAAGGGCACCTCAGCAAATGGCTCTCCTGGGTGTGCTCTTCTATGTTGTGGTGCTAAACACCTTTCTTCTGAAACCCTTCTGACTGTTTAAGCCATGTGGCTCTGGGCATAACTACCTGATGTGAGGGAAAGGCAACTGGATGTGCTGTGCAGTGGTTATTGCTTGCATTTGAGCACGTTGCTCTTGAGGGTCACTCTACTGGAAGCAGAGCAAGCTGGGAAGAGGGATTAATTCCAGAGTCTGAAAGATATTGTATGTAACAGGAGCTTTGCAGCTATCAGACAGAAACCACCAACTTTCTGTTTTCAGGAGTGCCTTTGGTGCTGATGTGAGCTAATGAAATCCTGCAGAGCATGGCTCGGTGCTATGTAGTTCAGTCTGGGATCACTGGCCAGGCTTACCACCTGGGCACCCTCCCGTTCACCTATCGGCTTGTAGGTCATAGAAACGTGGTGGGAATCACATCAGAGGGGCACCTGGTTTAGTATGCAAGCTCGAATATCTGCCTCTCTTAATCTGTCACACTCATTAAAAAACATTACTGACACCCAGTCAACCAAAAAACATCCTGTGAACAGCCTGGTGGTCGGTTCAGTAGGAGCTTGTGACTTGGAGGGAAACCAGCCTGAATTGCACAAAGCACCAGTCAGTGGTGATGCCTCACTTCTGGTGGTGCTGGAACAGGTACAAGCATTTTCCACATTCTCACGTTTCATGCTTTAATTTGGCATTAAGGAATTCTTACAAACATGACTTCCATGTTTATACTAACAGTCTGTCAAAGACTATGTTGGGTTTCTGTGTTTGGGTTTTGGGGTTTTTTTAAACACTGAGCAGCTGGCTGGGGCATGTTTGGTTCTGTGTGCATTGCTGAAATGGTGTCTGGAAGTAATACCTGCATTTGCCTCGGGTACTTCAAGTCCTACAGCTTGTTCGGATATCCAGAACAGTCTGTTTTCCTTTTTCTGCCTTTCTGAATGTAACTTATTGGGGCTTTCATAGACACAAACCTTCCAAACTTTTAAAGTCAGATTTAAGGTATTACTCTTGCAAGCTAATGATGTCCCATATTGCAAATAGGCAGATTTTTGAGAGAATGAAAATAATAATAAATCAAAAAAAGACACACACACACCAAAACGTAAAATGGGTTTGTTTTCTCCCTATGTGACTTTTTGTCACTTTGTTGTTGTTGTCATTGTTCTCAGCCTACAAGCTAACGCTCCCTAGTCTTTCACAGGTTGAGCGTAGCCTAAGCCATAACAGAACCCCCCTAAGTTCTCGAGATTGAAGTAGTGCTGCTTGACACAGTTTTACTCTGGCCTCAGTACCAAGGAGTTGTCACTAGAGCCAGCAGCAGCGTTGCGGGGGTAATTGTCATGCTGTTGTGGAGGAAGAGGAGCAGGTCTCTCCCCATGTTGCATGGGCCGAGGTAGGCTGTTTCTGCCCCCAGCGTGGGAGTGGGTCAGAGAAGTACTCGAGGCAAAACAAACTCTGGGCTACTGGAACTCCAGTTACAGGGGGCAGCTCCACACGCACCAATTAGCTGGGATTGCAGCTTCCAGGACAGTGCTGGTTATCAGGGATGAGTGCTGGCTAAAATGTGTTTGAAAGCTTGAGCTGAGCCTTCTGTCCTTTCACAATGCAATATTTGTAATCCACCCATTTAATGAGAACAGTCCCCTCAAAATAAGTGTCAGACACAGCAATATGAATAAATTCAGCAAAGACCTTAAAAATAAATCGAGTCCAGCTAGATGAGTAAACAGGCAGTGTTCATGCTTTGCTTAATAGATGTGCAAAGCTAAGTCCCATGCACCTGTTTGAAAATGTATGGAATTCATTTCTGAACCAAACCACTTGGGTGATAGACACAGCAATGGTTTTTGTTGTGCCTGGCCCAGGAGAGCCTTTGTTTATGTCCTGCAAACCTTCTTTTATAACACATCTTGTGTTTAGCCTTTTGGCTTCTGAAAACCAACTAGCCCGGTTTTGATACCCAGCTGATTGTGACACAACCTCATGATTTGGCTTGAAGTTTGTAGTTGTTCCTTGCTCCACATTCCTTTCGGCACCACACAGCCATACTGGCCAGACTGTACAGCTGAACTGGTATGGTCACACCCAGCAACAGCACCTCTGCTGTGTTATCCAGCCCAACTGTATGATAATAATGTGATTTTGACTGCTTCTTGTACACAGATGTCCTTTTAAAATGGGCTTGAACTCCTGATGGATTTCCAAATATTTCCATTGACAGGCTCCTTACCACTACCCATTTCAGGGAATGTGAGCCAACATTTCCATAATCATCGGTCATTCACTGAGCCATCACATTTGAACAGAATAAGGAAAACTGATTGTGCTAAAGCACAAGCATGTTTTAATAATGAATGAAGTGATATTTAAGTAGTTTCCCTGGATTTTAATATAAAAAATGCTTTGGGATCTGTCAGCTCACTTGGTAATGTCGGATGATACCAGGAAAGCTGCCTGTGTTCAATGGCTCTGAGTGGCACTGTTGCTCAGCACACTTCTTGGGGTTCAGTGCATTTTAGAAGCAATTACTTGCTGCCTTTCACAGCCTTGGTAACAGGTGTCAGAGCAGTTTCTGTCCAGAGAAAGTGCCATCCTGTAATTCATCAGGATGCTGCTCGTGATCACAGAATAAGGACCTGCAACATCTTTCTGGACCCTGACTGTGGACCCATTTACAGCCCAGCTCAAAAGAATCTGCCTGCCCTTGGGATTGCTGTGTGGACTAGGATGTGTATTCAGAGTGTTTTCTGCATTTACACAATTAAAAGCCAAATGTGGACTTCAGTGCACGGGGCTTTCACCAGTTTGTTAGCAATGCGCCCGATACCTATTGTGCCATCTCACAGCAGTGCCTGAAACAGAAACTAAAGCAAAGCAGGTCTGAAAATCCACTTCCCCCTGCACATTACACTTCCAAAGTGGCTAAATAGAAAACAGGAGCTAGTTACAAAGCAGAGCTACTGAGAATCCGAGATTCTGTAAGTAATACAGTCCATATCTCATGGCAAGTCCTGTTCAGTTCAATCAATCAGCGCTTCATTTTCCATTACACTGTTGGCATGACAAAGCAGGGAAACCTTGCCAGAATTAATGCTCCAGCTCTCTTATCTGTGTGTAGAAACTGGTTCATATTGGCCATGGGAGTGTTTTAGGCAGTATTTCCATCTTGTGTCATTGTCCAGTCCTGATTCCTTGGCAGTCTGCCATAGCTTATATATTTTGCTCCTACGGGTTTTTTGCTTTCTCCCAAGGCTGTGCACAGTTTGTCTTCCCTGCTTTTTAAGTGGAAAATACTTTGTTTTTCCAGAGAGCTTGAGGATATTTCTCTCTCATATTTTTCTGTATTATTGTGTAATATTACTTTTTTTTTTGTGAAAGAAGTTATAGCTTGGGGAGTTTACAGAAGCGACAGCTGTCATTTAAGTTCTGTAGTGGTGTCTTTCCTGAAAGAAAACTGTTCTTATTTGGGGGAGAGTTTCTCCGTGAGCATTCAAAGAAATAAATTATTTTCTGTTCAAGTGTCACACTCGGTCATAATTGCCACTACAGGTTAATAGTCGTGCTAAGGAAGCTTAATCATGCTCCTCTTTGGGGGAAAAAATGCCTTTTTAACCTCTGACATTATTAAGGTGCACTACAGGTTATTTTTCCATAAAATTAGCTATATTTTGTTGAAGGTTACCAAATGAGTAGCTTTTTTAGATGTATCATGATACTATACTGTTATAGTTGATGGGAATTAGGTATAGTACTTCTTCCTTCCTTAAAATATGTCTGTATTCAATGTTTTCAAACTTTGGCTTGCACCTAAGTCTTATGTGTGATTAACTAAGTGAAAATGTGATGCCTAGATGCACAAATAGAAAAAAATGCCTTAAGGTAAGGAAGTGTATTTGGATTTCCAGAAAGTTCAAATGAGGTCTCCTGCTGAAAGCTTCTAGAAGAACTGAAAAGTCAAAGGATTAAAAAAAAACAACAACCCCATTACTTGTAGATTCACAAAATACATAAACAAAAAAGGAATAAGTAGTTAATTTTCACTGAGAAGGGAGACTGCTAGCATGTCCCAGAGAAATGTCATCATAAGTAGTGTCAGGGAGGGGTAACAGTAGAGAGGAAGCATTTGCTGAATATGCCATTATTTGCAGTAGTAAAAATTAAACTGGCTGTGAAAAGGTGTACTGGGATCTCAGAACAACAAGGTGATAAATGCAAAGTGCTGTGCATTGGAGTAACCAGTCCCAATCTGTACTTGTAACCTGGAGGGCACTGGGCTAGTTGTTGTTACTTCTATTATGGATAATATAACATCTTGACTGTTAGATACAGTTCCACCACCTCACCCCTTTCAAAAAGGTAGATGAGGAGTGCAGCAAGGCTTATTACATATTTGATGCTGTTCTGTGTAAGAAATGACAAAGTAGACAAGAAGTCTTTGTCTTGGGGGGGGAGATAACTGAAGTGGTATAGAGAGTATGCAAAATTTATAAGTAGAAAACAGTGAGTGGGGATGGGTTAGTAGATGTTTCTCCTGGTATGAAGAATATTTGGAAGTGGATTTAAAAGCAAAAAGAAATAGCTTTTTTTTTTTTTTTCAAAATCCTATACTTAAACTGTGTGAGTAACTGCTCAAAATTGTTGTGGATACCAAAAAATTTATCTGGATTAAATACACCTTTGTAAAGGCAGGCTCATGAAAGCAAATCCTGGAAGAGGCTGTGAAATACGATGATGCAACATCTGGCTCAGGTAGTTTGAAGGTTGGCTTGAGGAAGGAAGGCTTGCTGTGGTTTTATGTTCCTCCCCTAAACAGCCAGTCAGAGATAACGTGCTGTGCTGCACGGCCCTTCGTCCTGATCACGCGCAGCGGAGTCACGCCAGCAGTGAAACTTCAGTACATTGCAGCAGGGCCTGGGAAAACACAAACTGTACTCCTGTTCACAGATTGAAAGAGAACTTGTACCCATGCTGTAGCTGTTCTTGTAGCTGGGGTGTTTGGCTGACCATGTGATGAGAGGAGTAATGGTGTTCTGAATTGCCCCAACCCTTTTATGGGCATATTTCTTCTTTTTAATTATTATTATTTTAAGTTATAAGGTTATGACATTCCCTTTCTCTGAAGACCAGTGGACTGTGATCCTGATCACAGTTCAGGTTTCCCTGGATTTGGAAGGCCTTCTGTATACAGTAACTAACCCCTTCTGTCTTGTATCTAGTAAGCATTCCACCTATGGGAAGCAGTCTGCACAGTATGGCCCAACAGCTAGTCCCCTCACTCAGGCTCCTGCTCCTCCTTTAGAACTGTGGTGTTCTAGCGAGCCGTTTCTGCCTGTGGAGGCACTGCTAAGGTTGTCCTTTTCCACAGAGCACCTTTTAATTCTGTGGAAATACTGCAGTGAGCTTGCTGCCATTGCTTGTGCTCTTTTCTTTCACAAGCACTGCAGCAGATTGCAATGCTCTGACTATTAGGACAGAGATACTAATTTCACTGGAAGGCAGCAAGGGACACAAAAGTGTTGAGTTTCTATAGCCCTGTTAGTGAGCAGATGGGCTGCTGCTTCCCACACTGATAGGACTACTTCAGTCAACTGTGGCTTCGTTCCTAAGTATTAATCCATCTGCTTTGAGGTGGGAACTCACAAGGAGATGGATGGCTTTCCACGTGTCCAGGTGGTCTAGGCAAGTGGAGCTAAGGTGGAGCAAGGTGTTGAGTGATTTTGTTGTATGAGCATAGCCTCCTGTTTGGACATCCAGTAGTCTCACAGACTGCACCTCATCCTAATCATCTCGCAGGTGTCCTAGACAGATGGAAATGTCATGGAAGTGCTTTTGAAGTAGTCCTCCCTATCTAACTACCATCATTTCTACCTTCTCCATGTACTGATACAGTAGCTGGCCAGCTAGAGCAGCTTTGGCAAAGCCAGCAGAGAGCATGTACAGAGAGGGAATGAACATCTAAGTTATGAGCAAACTGGGATAATGAGCTATTTCACTATTAGAGCATTATGTAGCTGCAAAATGGAGAGCTAGTGATCCTAGGACTTGAACTGGTGCTGCCTTCACCATGTGAACTGCTCAGCTGTTCATAGTTGTGAGACTTTTCTGCATTTATATATATATGCATCTTCATCTCATTGTCTTCTGGAGTAAAACCTATTTACTTTTTACAGGACAGGAAAGAGCACTAGCAGTTGTTCTGCCTCGCATGTTAAGTTGCAGTTATGCTGAATTCTGAAGCAGAAATCAAATCATCAGCCTGTGTTTAAAATTCTGGTTCTGCCTTGTACCGAATATGACTGTTATAATATCCTTTCTTCCCTCTCACACACTGCAGGAGCTTTTCACGGTCCATTTCACTAGAGCATCCTGGAGAAAGCTGACCTCGTGACCTTATTTAAACTGTGTTGTTCAGTAATACTCCACTCATTTCGCTGCTAGATGAAATGTGCAGCCAGCTGGCATACACAGCCCACACTGTTATGGAAGAGCTAGGATTTTGCCATATCCAAGCACAGTCCTGGCAACTTTAGCTGATAAATGTACAATGACAGGACCGTTTTAGGAAACTTTATTTTATATATTCCCAAAAGATAACACAGCCACAAGAATCTGTTGGGGAATCTGAATAGAACTGGCCATGATGTAAATAACTTTGGACAGCAGGGAACTGTCAGACCCCAGGTAATCTGCCACCAAAGTTGTGCAAACACAATACTACTGGCATTGCTGGGACAGTTGGAAGCTATCATTTGGCAAGAAATGCATGGAATCCAGAATGCTGAATAGAATGCTTCTCTCAGGAAATGGGTTAGTGGATGTGTGATTTGGAGGAATACAATGAACTTTGTGTGTCCTGAAAGAATTTCTTTTTTTTTTTTGGATCATGGCAGAAAGGTCTGGATACCCCAGGGGATGGTGTGATTTTGGTACAAATACGCAGGTAGTGATGAGCACAGACATGGATGTTGTCTTGTGGTTACAACAGAATCTGATTATTCTGGGCTTCCAACTCTCCAAATATGTTTAGGAAGGTTTAGGGTTTGTTTTTGTTCTTCTCCAGACTTGGGAAAAAGTGAAGACACTACCCCTCTTTGCATTTTTCCTTTTCCATTTTATAATCCTGCTATTTGAATTGTTTTACAGCCCAGACAGAAAAAAGAAAGTAAGGTTTTCATCTAGACAGTAGATCTTCACTCTTTCCAAGGATAGTTATTTAAAACAGAGTATTAGAACATTTATCAGTATTATTTGCACTCCACAGACAATCTCAGCACAATCAAAAACTCTGTTGTTCCTCAGTCTTCAGTTAGGACCAGCGTAAAGCATGTTCCCTATCCGTGAATGCTTACGGTCTGATTTAAAGTGGTGTTTGCAGTGATGTTGTAAAATGCATCTTTCTCTGTACAGCCTCAGGCTGCTGCTGTGGTGCACAGACACGTCTTCAAAAGCTCCTGACTTCAGTTCTCCCCAGAGTATGTGAGCTGAGAACTGCTGCCAGGGAACCTCACTGAAACAGCGAATGCTGCTCTGACTCTGAGCACTCCCGCGTGGTTCGCTCGTGCCACTACTTCAGCCACAAGCAAGACTGTATTTAGGGACAGGTTTATAAAATAGACCTGTCTTTTTGGAACATCCACTGTGTGAGGATGGTTTTGTTTCAGGGAAGCCAAGTGAGATGGATAGATATAGCCAGATGAGTCTCTCAGTTGACTTTTATAGTGTCGAGTTTTTGTGTTTACTCAAAAATAAAACAAACTGCTCTTAATTATTGTTTTCTTAATGAGGGTAATGCAAGTGAAGTGGTTTAGATGTACAGTGTATCACAACAGCTGTTGAAAAAGCTCTCGAGAAGGCAGGATGGCAGACAAGGTCCTTACTCCTTGAGCAGCATAAACATTATTGTGCAGGTAAGGGGAAAGAAGATGAGAAGGGATTGGGAAACAGAATCACTGTAAAGAGTGGAAAGGTGTATTTTCAGAGGAAAAAATGCTAAGGAGCTAGGAGAAGTGACCACCTGAGGAATATTCTTCAGAACAAGACAGATGCTGTCAGAGGGGAGGAGTGGAAGAGCCCTGTTAGTGGGGAAGAGGCAGCTATATTGGCACATGATGAGAAACGTGCTTGTGAGCTGCGTTGCAGAGCGATTTACATTCTGTAAAACTTCCTGAAGTCACTAGGATTTCATGGGGGATAAATTAAACCAAATACCATCTCCTGATGTTAATGGGAAAAATTAGTTTGGTTAGAGATTTGGAGGCTTTTGTTGTACTTGATGAGAACGGCAGTAGGGAAAAGGGGGCTGATAGCCTCAAGTGGTGGTAGAGATGACTTGAAAATGCAAAGGGATGCTGAGTTAGGACAGAAGTACTAAAATGCACGAAGCTCAGAGCCCTTTCCAGTGGCCAGATGAGGGCAAATGAGGCATTCCTAAAGTTGAGAGTCATTAGACTAGTAGCCAGAAAGGTAAGAGGAGGTTGCAGCTTGCTGATCATCGTTTGGAGTGAATAAACAGTCTGTTGATAAAACTAGAAAAGATTGTAGGTTTTTCTTTTACAGATGTGTGCTGAAGGCAAGTAGAAGGGTTAATGTGCTTAGGCCAAGTCATCACCTGCAGGAGACTTAATTGGGATCAGCAGAATTTCACAGCTTCTAAGTAAGTTGTGCAGATTTACATCAGTGCAGGATTGGGACTCAGCCTTTTCTCTGTATGTTTTTCTCAAATAAATAGTTCCTAGTTACACAGCGGATTAGATAGGATAACCAGGAAAACACTTCAGAATACTAATGTGCTTATAACAATAACTTCTGGTTTGCTTCTCAGATAAATTTTAGAGGAAAATGCAGTAAATTAAAAAAGTAATTACTATATTTTGAATAACACAAAACCACCTCAAAAGCTGGAGCTGTACACCTACTAAAGATCAAAGGGCTTGTGGAGCTGGATCTGAAGCACTGAAAACTGTTATGTAAACATAAGTGTAAATCTTCAGGCCAATGTAGGATGACAGCTTAGTCAATAGCAGGTGAAAAATTGAAATGAAAATGCTGTGAACATCACACTGAGGCAAAATAATAATACACATTTATCTAGCACTTAACATTTCCAAATTGTATGACCATTAAATAATGCAGGAAGTTGCATTGATCTTAGATGCAGAGAAAGAAATAAAGGACATACCATGTTTCTGGGGACTATAGCAATGAGCTGGCTGTTATTAGACTAGAGTGCTGCATTAGAGAAACACTGTGGCTAAGGAATTATGGGTAATTTAAAAGAAGTAAAGAGGGAATGAGTGTTTTCTTTCTGAATTTAATAAAAAAAACATAGATGTAGAGGTTGGGTTGAGCAGCCCTCAGAAAACAAAGTAATTGGTATTTGAGACTGTAATTGAGTTAATGGAAGTGCTTAAGAGGCTAAATTGGCATACAACAATATGTCTTTCTGGAGGAAAAATTAATTGTGCTATTAAAAATTGTTTTAAAGACATTTAGGGAAATACACTTGTAAAGGGCAACTGTCAATCTAAGATATGGTGTGTGTATGGATAGCATCCCCTCCCTGCCAGGGGCCCCGTGACAGCCCCAGCACCCTCCCGCTCCCGGGAGCAGGCCTGCCAGTGAGCACAGAGCAAGCAGGGCGGGAGCAAAGCTTAGGCTCATCCTCAGTAGTTATGGAAAAGCAGCTGAAAGCCAGGGCTCAAAAAGGACACCTTCTGCAGGCCATATTATGCCTCATGTACTCTCACATGCTGACTTGATTGTGGGGAATAAAAAGAAAAATCTAAACGAAATGGTGCTGATCTGTCCAAGTAATTAGAGATAGGGCTGATCTTCCTGAGGCTAATTCTTTATATAAAGTTCCATGTGTGCCTAGAGGGTTTTCTGCATATAGTTAGAAAGTTCATTTGCTCTTAAACTTGAGAAATAAATCAGGGTAGAATCATAGTCATTGGCGGCTCTTACCTGCTGACATTGCTGGTTGACTGCATGACAGGAGCAGGGACTCAGGCAGGACCCAGGTTCTCGGGAAGGGGCCCGTGTTCGAAGGGCTGGGGTTGGTAGGGGAATTGTACATTCACAGCCTTAGATGGATCTATTTTTATAGTTGCCATATGTGAGGGCTTTTTGTAATTGCCATCTGCGGAATGAAAAGTAATTCAGGCAAAAATGTGCACAGTTGCAAATATTAGAAAATATGGCTATTATAAAAAGTCGTAAGAACTTTATGCAAATGTCCCATCTACAATGGAAGGGCCAGATTCTAATATCACGCATGATGCACAGTAACAGATTTTTCTTAGGTATGCTGGGATGCCCACGCTGCATCTGAGATTAGAATCTGTCCCAAAAATGGATTACTGGGATATGAAAGAGCCAATGATGAGGAAAATCAAATTTTACTGAGCTTTTTTTCCTCACCCTTACAAAGTAAGATTTGGCTTTCAGCAGAGTTCTTGATCTTTTATTAGGAAAATTGGCAACGAAAACAATGACTAAATGTAAAAAGTCATTTTTCTCCATAAAAAATTCACATCATCAAATTAGGGCATAGAAGTGATCTTTCTACTCCCAGTTGCTCTGAGCAACTAGCAAATTCTGACTATGCAAAGCATTACCTGGAGCGAAGAGCAGCGACTTCATTACCTGGGATTCCCCTGAGGTGGTGTTCCCAGGTATTGGTAGCGGTTCTGGCGCCGTGGGGGTTGTGTGGGGGTTAATTTAACCTGCAAATCCTATAATCAGCGGCGGTATCTTTGTTTATTTAAATCCCTAACTTTATTCTCTCTGTTTTCCCCCATCTCCAGATACTGTCTTTTGTTCTTGTCTCTTTGAGGAGTAGGTGAATGAGGTTTGGATATGAGCTGTAATTATTCTGAGAAAATCACCCTGCGGCATCGATTTATATGGAAAGTCTGGCCCTGCACAGCTTGACAGCTACCCAAGGCTAGGAAGGCAAAGGCCACAGAGCTTCTCACCTTCTTAAAGGATATAATTATGGCCCTTGTCTCTTGTCTTTAATTGATGCTGACCCAGGTTCAGTAAGCGAAGTTGGTACAGGTCTCCCACGCTGGTCTGCAGAGTAACCCAGAACTGGCCAGTTAAGAAACTCCCCTTGGAAAAGGGAGGTTTGATGTTCTAACCACGGGAAGATGAGGGGTGCAGTGAACCCATCCCATGCACTGCCCAGGGGCAGAGCTGGGGAAGCCCTGGCAACACTTGGCACATAGCAAGCCCCTGGGGCTTTAGACTTCTTTGGTATTGAATAGCAGCTGCAGCAAGCTTTCCCTGATTTTACATTAAGAGAAGTTTCTTGGAATGCTCTTTAGAGTACAGGGGACTGTGGGATGTTTTAAGTGCAGAGTGTCCCCAGTGACTCCATGGAAATCACAGAGTTGGTTCTGAAAACAAGGCCCTTCTCTAAACAGCCAGGGGTTAAGGAAAGTACCACACCCTTCAAGGTGAAGTGTTTTCTTGGGTCATTCATTTTGCTCTAGCTAAGCCAAACAGTTTTTCCTTCCACACAGAGGATTCTTATTTTCTTGCCAACAAAAGGCTACTAATGCAGACAGATTCTAGTAGCAGATTCAGTGTTCTCAGCAAAGTCTAAAACCACAGAAATGGTCACTGCAAATGTTTTCCTAATCTACCACTTCTCAGTTATTTCTCAGAGCAATACCCTTGTGTTAGTGGTGCTGCTGAGACCAACTGAGGGAACCTATAAATCTTTATAACTCACCAGCAAAGCAGTAAAATCTCAGTGGCAAAATGTTTGTCTTCTGGAAAATGTAAAAAATATGCTGCTGTGTAGGGACAGAGAACTTTTACAGGAAATGCTCATCAATAAACACCTGAAAGTCCACATATTTTTCAGGTGTAATCTTTAATCAAGACTTTGCTTTTGAAATAATGTTTTAATTAACCATCTATCTTCAAATATTCTAAAAATAAAAGGTTTTCATTCATCATTTATAAGCGACATAAATGCTAGCCAAATGCTTTTGAATGAGCTACTTCATTATTATTTTTTTTTAGGCATACATACTAGGGTATTCCTTCTCACAAAAAGATTTAGGAAACAAGAATTGCATATCTGCTCATCTTCAATAATCTAAAACCCCAAATACCTTTTTCTTTTAAAACAATAGCAGCCTTTGGACCATTTTCTATTGCTAATTTCTATTTATAGAAATACTATGGAACTGTAGTTGTAGATCTTTCAACTGGAACATCAACAGACAAATAAGTTACACAGGATACTGCATCAAATGAAACTTGAATGCTTTGCATCATCATAAAGTTCATTTCATATCTCTGCCTCCTTCCCTGTGGTGTTCTAGTTTCACACAGGGGCACTAAGACCCTAAAAAAAAGTCTTAGACATGCAGATGAGTATTATGCTGCCTTCTAACAAATAATGATGACACTAGAAGGGCCAGTCTGTAGTGATGCTTTGTTTTCATTCTTTTGCAGTTTCAAATTAGCTGAAAGGTTATTGGTGTCAAGTCTCCAGTTCAACATCTTTTATTATCTGGGCAGTTTTAGTAGGGGTTCAAAATGGTGTGATATTGTTACTGATGCAGCAAAGGGCTAGAATGAAAGATCTTGTTTGTATGATAATGTGAGCAATAATTGGCCTTTGATTGCAGACATGAGGATCCCTGTATCTTATTTGCCTTTTTGTGACTTCTCTGACCCTTATGTCCTCTGCAGTCACACAAATCTCCATGTGTATGGGATAAATAAATTCCTTCACTGTTACAAAAGAAAACAAGAACAGGGGATTGGAAAATACTATGTCACTAATTATGATCCCCTGCTTCATCAAGACACCACACAGTCACGTTTGTGGACCTTATTCTACACAACTGTAAATGAAAGTAAATTTCTTGTTCCACCATCTACTTGAAAACGTGCCCCTGAAGTGTAATGGTGGAATAACTGAAAACATTTTTTCTCATATAGCCTTAATGTATGCATGATCAGTTCATGCACATTTGTCCTTGGAATTATTTATTTTCCGTCCCAGAGACAGCAGTGCTTCTGCCTCCCTCATGCTTCTCGTAGTGTATTTATGGGCAGCAATATTTTTGTCTCTTAACTTTCTGTGTAAGTCTTGTAAAACTGGTAAAATGCAGTAGTTAGACTCCTATCACTGGCTTTCTCTTCCCCAGCTTCTCTGTCTTCCACTGAACATTAATGCTTAAATTTATTTACCTTGAATGTGAGGACCATATCTCTGCATGTCCTCGCAGAATGTAGTTGGCAGTCTCAGTTTTGGGCCTCCCAACTGCTAGTTTCCATTTTCTCCTTCCTCTTCGCTCCTTCCACTATTTTTTTAAATCCTTGTTTTTAATCTGAGAGTGACAACTTTGTTTATATTTTATTTGCAATGTGTATTTTAGTCTAAAATTAGGGCAGACTTTTTAAAGAAAAGCTGATCTTCTGTACTTACTAAAAATTCTTATAGAAAACTTAACCTGAATTGAGCATAGAATGTTTTGATTTTTGTATTTGGAGTAAATAAAACCATAGTATAATTTCACATCAGTATTATATTCTCTTAAATGGTGGATGTGCAAGTGTATTCTAAAAATTAAAGAGTACATGAAAGACAGACATAGTATGACAAAGTTTGGAGATTTTGAAAGGGAACCATGTGGGTTTTTCCTATATGCTAACCTTTTTTCTTCTCTGAATTTGTGTGTGTGTTTCATTGGTGTTGACGTGTGCAGAGGGGTAGCCTAGCTTTGTACAGAGCATGGCAGTAGGGGTCATTACTGTGTAAAGTAATAGGAGGTGCTTGAGGTCTTCATGTTAGACTGAAGGGGAAAGAACATTGAGTTGTGAGGATCTGCCCATTGCCATTGAGATTCAACACACGAGTGCTCTGTTGTCCACGTCTGTCTTGGACTGAAGGTGTCTGCCTGGTGAAGTACTAGGCACCTGCAGTGGTTTGATCCTGGCTGGAGGCCAGACTCCCACCAAAGCCACTCTATCACTCCCCTCTGAGCTGGACAGGGGAGAAAATACATGTTGAGAGGCTTTGGAGTGGGGATAAGGACAGGGAGAGATCACTCTGCAATCAGCATCATGGCCACAACAGACTCAGCTCAGAAGAAAGGCAAGAAAACTCTCTGATTTATTACACTGCACTACACACACACAGAAACCAGAGTCAGATAATGAGAAGTACAGACAGNTGAGTCCTGTCCCAGAGTAACTCTTCACCAGCTGCCCCAGTGTGGGTCACTGCTATAAACTCATAGAATGTCTCTCAGTCTCTCAGTCCCAGACTGCTGCCCCCAGCCTGGTCTCCCACAGAGTCACCAGCCCCCCCAGCAAACCTGCTCTGGTGTGGGTGTCCATCTCTCTCTCTGCCTCTTATCTCTCTCCAGTGGCTGCAGGTGCTGCCAGGGGCTTGCTCCAATGTAGGTCACAGATTCTTCCCTATTCCTCCCCCTGCTCCATGGTGGCTCCTGCCTGGCCCAGGTACCTCTCCATGGGCTACAAGTGGGGTCTCTTCATCCTCCATAGGCTGTGGGGGGACACCTGCTTCACCATGGTGTTCTCCACAGGCTGCAGGGAATCTTTTTTCATCACCTCTCCCCCTTCACTGACCTTGGTGTCTGCAAAGTTTCTCCCATCTTCTCACTCCCTTCTCTGGTGGCAAAATGCGGCTGTTTGGGTTTTTCTCTCTCTAAAATGTGATTCCCAGAGGCCTGTGACCGGCGCTGATCGGCCCAAGGCCAAACTCCCAAACTCCCGGTTTGGGAGTTTGGCCTTGGGAGCCCAGCTGGGATTTGCTTTGTTGGGCCCTTAAGAAACTTTCTAGCAGCTTCTTAAAGAAGCCATGTTGCAAACCCACCACACCACTGCATCTGCGAGATAAACTTGAACAAGTGACAAATTAAATCTGTCTTCTCTAAAAGATGGGTGAAAGCCTACAAATGTAACTCTTCTGAGTTACTTCTTCAAAACGTCACAAGGGCCTGTGCAGGTGATTGTACTTCAGGGCTGCTGTTCTGCAGCCCTGCTCCAGCACACACCATTTCTGCTTTCTCACTGGAGCCACTTGATGCAACTCACATGGAACTCAATCATCAGCTTCTTCCACAATGAGAGCAGAAGGTTTGTCTCGATGCAGGTTTTGAGCCAGATGCTGCATACCAAATTTGTAATATAGAATCTAGAGGAAATTGGGATGAAATAGGTTGATGTTAGATGATATTTTTTCTAAGTTTCCCAGGGGTAGAAAACATTTCTATGGGGAAGTACTTGCACTGCTTTTTGTGTCTGGCAGTGAAGCAAACACCCACACCTTTTCTCCTTTGGCCCTCTGCTTGTTGCATTTAATTTAGTCAGGGGGATACAGCTGTCTCTTAATCATCCCAAAACAGGCAGCAGCTTCAGCTGAGTCAGAGCTTTATCTTTATTTGCACCTCACATTTTGACTTGGTCATCCACTTTCAATCCAGGACCACAGCCCAAGAGTAAGGATCACTCCTTACACTGTTATTGTCCCTTCATGCAGGACTTTTGGTGCCTGGAGAGCTTTAGACAGGGCTTCATATGGCAATGTGGGAAGTTGGGATTGTTCATAAAGCGGGCAAAAGGTAAGGCCTTCCAGCCATTGTATTTCTACTAAATATAGAAACAGCTTGTCTGTGGAGCTAACGTTGCTACATGATTCTCCTGTCAATTTGCAAATACTTTGCCTTCAGCATTTCTCTAATTTCCCTTGCTGTTCAATGCTGGCATGTTGTGAAAAACACCTGCTAGGGAGTTGTGCCTGTGCAAGGCTGGAGCCACGTTTCCTCTTAGGCTGACTTGTGCTGAAAACAACCGAGGCCCTCTGGCAGGAGCCCCCTAGAAGCAGTAATTAAGTAATCCTCCTGGAGATGGTTTTGCCTTTGCAAAGATTTTTGAAGCCACAGTGACAACACCTGGAGATGATGGAGTAATGAGGACTGGAGCAGTCACTACTTCACTCACCCCACTGGGTCACCAGCAGCAGGATCTTTTACAGGGCTCATCTAGGTGATCCTGCTCGGGCAGGGGGGTTGGACTAGATGATCTTTCAAGGGCCCTTCCAGTTTCTGACATTCTGTGATTCTGTCTCTATCTGTGGCCCTGGTTTGCTTAGATACCAAATTTCTATTAAGAAAAAAACACAATAATTTGTACTTTGGATAAAAGTATCTCTCTGATTGGAGCGATTCAAGGGGCTGGCCGGCCGTGTTTCACACTTGTCTTCTAGGTTGAAGTGATTCTTGAATGTCATATAATTGTAGCAAATAGGTTATTTTTAACAAGAAAAAAGATTTTGTCTTAATTTCATACCTCAGATTGACTAAAAACTTTTTAAAAATCTGCCATTAAATTCAGGTGTGGGGTGTATGAAATCATTAGTTTGATACAAGAGTTTGTAGCAGGAAGTATTAGACCAGCCTTACTTTACCTAGGGAAAGAAGCGCTTTTTATCACTTTAAGTAAAATAAAAAAATATATTACAAAGGGAATCCTGAGGACACTGACTCCTTAGTCAGGGAAAACTTCTATTGAAATCAATCTCCCATGGATTGGCCAAACACCAAAGTGCATACTCATATGTGTAGAAAAATTATTTCAGGCTAACACAAATTTATTGAAAACATCTGCTCCTCTAATTAACATACTGAGTACTTACAATCTTTACTTGTTCAAAATGCCAGAGTCTTTAATTACAAGAGGAGGTATTGTAATGTAGAGAAGTTCAACCAGGACTAAAAAGCAGCTATCACTATCGATTTTTTTCAAATAAAATATGAAAAATAATTTTATGTGTTTAATTGTAGAAATAAAAACCAGTTGTACCAGTAGGTCATGTGCCAAAACATGATCTACGAAAAGTATTTCATCAAACAATAACATTTTAAACTCTTTCCTAATTGTAAATACCCAAAAGTGTCCATTAGCCCCTCTGATTCCTCTTTAAATGGAGTATGTTGAAAATGTTTTGTTTCATCCTGACAAAGTTTTCGATGCTGGCTGCAGGATACAAATTCCAGAGCCCAGTCTGTTAATCAGCGTGATCTGTTTACCGTGAAATAAAGCCAGAAATAAATCTCTGATTGCAGATAAACACCTTCTCTCAGGGAATTATCATTATTAACATAGCAGGTTCAACTAACATTTGTGGAAAACACTGCAGGAGTATAGCTGGCTCAATACCTCTTCCTTTTTCTTGAATCTTCGTGTTACCCTTGGCAATTGTCTCAAACCCCAGACTCTGGCTTTTCAGTGTTTCACCTCTGTCACCCTTACTGGACATTGGACTGATGTTGAAAGCAACTTTGAAAACAGAGAGAGGACATTCTACCATTTCAGTATGCACACCACTTTCTCGGGACAATGAGGATGAAACAATGGCCACAGATAGGAGAACAATGCAGCTGACTGAACCCAAGCCTCTGCCAGCGTGCTCCCAAAATCCTTGCCGTGGATGAAGTGGGCTGAGGCAGCAAGTTGTAGAGATCTGTACAATGTCTGCTGATGACTCATTTTTATATCTGTAGGCAAGTTATTTAACTGTCTCTGGATCAAATTCTTCTTTGTTGTAAATCTGTGAAATTTTGTACATTCATTGTACACGTGTCAGCTGAGAAATGTGCCCAGATTCTTTTGTGGAATATGTCAAGCTGGTGAATGGACTCAGCATTGCCCCTCTAATATTAAAGGTTCATAAAACATTTATGGTTTTAAAAGTTAAAACCAGTTACCAGGCTGATAAAAAACTCCCTGACTCCCACGCTGCTGCTTTTAAGAATAACACCAACTTCATTTAGAGCAGGGATATGTCAACCTGACCCTAAATGAGTGTAAATGAAAAAAAAATTGTTACCAGCCAGCACAAAGATACATGTTCTGCTATTGTTTAATAGAAAAATCCCATGGTGCTAGGTTTATGACCATTTCCTTTCCAGCTCTGTCAGTCAAGGGTACAGTTTCAGTCCCTTTCCACATACTAGATGTTCAGCTGTTTGGGGTTTGTTTTCCTTTCTCTCTAGGCATGCATCGATTTTAAATTACTGCACTTAAAAGAAAAAACTCTTCACAGTGAAGAAAACTTGTATTTAGCTTTTGTTGTTATTATCAATTCTTTCAGCATAATGCAAATTTTTTTCTTGACTTTCTTCTGTAATTTTGTTTATTGTGAATTCTGTTATTTTAAATTATTCTTTCAACCCCTTTGCCAGGGCTGTGGGTGACACCATACAACTCTGAAGGTTCTTGAGCTACTGCTGTTGTGGTAGATACAGGGTTCTTCTGGGGTGAAGGAAATGTATTCCATTGGCTTTCCCAGATGTTACTGCTTTTAGAACTGGAGCTTGGTGTATGGTGGAGCCAGAAAGTTGTGTTATTTTCTGATAGTATCAGTTTAAAAAACCCAAGAAGTTACATCCAAGCATAAGAAAATGCCTTGTGATCAGTGTATTATGTTAATTCTTGGACAGTGCAGATGGTGGTATGAGCACGTTGTTAGGGTTTTTCTCTCGAATGTGACCCGCAGATAAATCCCACAGCACAGGAAAGAAGAAGAGTGCAGAAAGTGTCAGGCTGGATTTATTTTTATGTTTCCCCCTTGCAAGTCACGTGAGCTAATGGAAGGAGCAGCTGCCCCGGCATCTCCTTCCAACTGCAAATTTCTTACTCCCAAAGGTGTCTCTGGAAGGTGAGGGAGCCCTGCGGCAGGAGTTGCTGAAAGGCGCTAATTAGATCACTAATTAATGGACAGGGATAATATGAGGAATCCTCTCCTCACATGGGATTCCAAGAGTATTTCAGCTGCAGTTCTGTCTGACAGTGTTATGTCCAGCATCTGCCTCCTTGGGTTTGCCTGGAAGTAGAACAAGTGTTCTGTGTAGAATTAAGAGTGCAGCTGCAGGAAGCTTTAAGGGAGCTGGCTGACCAGACTCACCTGTCTGCTGCAGCTACTGCTGTTGTTGAAGTTCAGCGATCGTGTGGCAGAGCTATGTGATGGAAAAGGGCTTTTGGAAGCAGGGAAGTTTGTCCTTCAGGGAGAATAAGATTTGGAAGAGGTGAGGGCGTGAGTGGAAACCCTGGGAGAGAAATTCTTGGTGGTTTAACATCATTTAGGGGAGGTAGCCTGTTCCCTCAGCAGCTCCCAGGCTCTTGAACAAAGTTTTAAGGGAATGAAGGCACTGATTCCAGCCCAAACAAAGTGGTAGCAGGAGGGCTAAGCTGTGAGAAGGTATGAGCAAGACCTTGAAGAGGTGAAACTCCCAGCAAGATGGGATTTCAGAGTAGTTCTGGGAGGAGGAGATTGTGCTTCTCAACTGGATGGTAGGTGGCTCATTTCCAAATTCAGGTAAGAAGTACTAACACACTGCAAAGGGAAAAGAGTAAAATACATGAGGCTGTATGCTGAATGAGCCTTGGCTGAAGGGCTTCCACTGTAGGAACAGAAATTTGAAGTGGTAGTTAATTTAATCCAGTACTTACTCACGTCATCCATATTTTCATACATTGTTTTCTTCTTCTTGGCATCCCAAAAATGCCATTATTGACAAGTTTAAGTAGATGATGAAACGTCCACACATTATCTCTATATATTCCTAATGCTGCAAAATGTTCACTCACTAATGAATCCAGTCAAGACAGTGATCAGAGTTTAATGAATGCAACATCTGTGTGAAAACGTTTCCACGGATCAGTAATGGTATCTCCCCTTTGAGTACCAACAAGCCACAGGATTTGCACCTAGATCCCAGTCTAACAGTGTTGGAGGAGATGAGCTCCAGAAAGATTAGTGGAATGGAAAAAAACATTTCTTTCTGCTATGTGGCAAGGGTTCTATTAGCTGTCTGTAGGCTACTGATTTGCCATGGTGAGGGCTGTTTGCAGCACCAGGCAGGGGCTGGTGTTGCTCCTGCAGCTCAGCAGGCAGTGCTGCAAGTGGGAGACTGTAACCACCACAGGGTAGCTATCAGCTGAGACAAGCAATCGAGCCCTAATGTCTCATTTTCAGCAGTGAAAACTATTCCTAATAGTGTCTGTGCCAGGAATGCTGCCTTCTTGGATCTTACTGATTTCAGTGGGAACCCCCCTGGGTTTTGTAATCCTTCACAGTGATGATTCAGACATGTAGCAAGTGGGTTGAGCCTAATTTATTCCAGTTCACAACTGCAGCCCTTCTAGATTCACAGAGGAGTGTTCTTCTGTTTTGAGACCTCTCTTCATAACGTTAGATGCTCCTGCTGTCGAAAGGTTGGGGTCAGTGTTTTACTGGCCACGGAGCAGTGTCATCTTTCCAAGCCATGGGGCAGCTTTTGTTCTGTTGCATAAAGTCTTTCTGATTTTGGTGGCGTGAGGTATGGTGCTGCCAGTGACTTGATTGACCATTTGCAAATACCAGAGGACTGATAGGTTAAATATTGCAGTGCTAAGAGCTCCTCACTGTTACAGTTTAAACTGTTAGCTAATACTTCAATTAAAAGACAAAGCTAAAAGTTCCACAACTTCATGTTGCTAAAATTGGTGTGCTTGAGCCTGAACTGAGGCTCTGCTGCTTCAGTAACGAAACAAAGGTATTAGACTAAACATACTGTGTTGAACATCAGGAAGTCAAGTTATATCAGCTTAATATTAAATAAATGTTCTTTCATATACATCATTATTTCCTACCATAAGCTGTGCAGCTGTTCATGAGATCTACCCCCAGTCTATAGCTTGTGACAGATCTAGAACAGATACTTAATCAAAAAACCCACCTTGTCTAACCTTATAGTCCTCAATTCAGAATTGCTTGCATTTAACTGTTAATAAATTTGTGCCTTTCTATATATATACAGATTGCAGCAGTGTCAGGTGTATGTTCTAACAATTATGTACATTTAATGCTCCTTCATGACCTTTATGCATGAAAGGAGCAATGCAAATGCACTTGGGACTTATACATGTCATGGTCACATTTAATCTATCATGATTGGAAGAAGCTGAGCATGTAAGATAGAAAATAGTGCAAAAATTGCTTTTTATCCTGGAAAATACTGTGCTGGAAATAGTTTTGTTCTTGATAGAGGACTGTCTTCAGAAACATGATTGGAGGTTCCTGTTCACTGAGGTTCCTCCAGGAGGAAAAGATGACTGCAGTCCTAGAATTACTAGCATCCTCCTTGGGTTCCTGCGTGCTGCTGATTTTTCTAACTTAGGTGCACACTGTTTTCTAAAGGTAAGGGAGTTGTCCTTTTGACAGATTGCTGGCTGCAGTTCCCTCTTAATGGAACTGCGCTTGCCTGAGAACTAGAGACAAAACAAAGATGTGCTAAATTTTCTAACAAACCCTAGATATGCGACTTACTGCACTAGAGGCTGTTTGAATTCTTGCTCTCTGACTGAATCATGGGGTTTTCTACCAGCAGTCTCATGTCTTACATCTCCAAGAGTTCTGGGGAAAGAGAAAGGCAACATTCATTTGAGGAAGTAGTTGTTGTGTCCTCTCTCTTGGTGACCTAACTTCACTAGTTAGAAGTGAGTTAAAGGTTCATCAGGATCTGAAGTTCCTCACTACACAAAAGGTTTGTTTCTGTTTGCTTTTGGGTCATTTATAGTAGAAGAGTAGTGGGGTGGAAAGTTATTTTTTAGGGATTATACCTTCTCTCCCTGACAGGTCATAGCTGCATTAAGGGTTGAGACAGATTTTCTTCTTCTCTTTGTTGAACGGGAACAGCAGCAACATAACTGGTAACAGAAGGGCCCTGACTCTGGCACTGGACTTGCAGGACTGTTCTTGTGAGGAGAAATGGTCATTTGTTCAGGGGATGAGCCAGTATTTGCAGTGATGTGTTTTTCTACACAGACAAATGAACTGTGAAGTAAAGGTTCATCAAGCAAAGAATGCAGAAATGTGTAAAAGTTACTGGATACAGTGTGGGTGAGGGAAGCTGAAAGGGGCTTAGAAAAGTGATGGCAACAGAGAAGTGATAGCTTTTCAGAAACAAATACCTGTCAGAGCTTTAATTTTGTTTTTCTTATTTTTATTTCTCAAGTCTCCAAATATTTCTTAATAACCTTAGGGGACTGCTGGGCAAAGTCAAGTTGAAGAATAGAGTCTGCAGGTCGTGGTAGGAGGGGATGGCTACGTGGGAGGAATATAAGAGTATTGGGAAGAATGTAGGGTGGCAACAAGGACAGCTGAGGCCTCCTTGGAATTAAACTTTGCAAAGGAGGTTAAGAATTACAGGAAGGGTTTCTTTAAATATATAGCTGACAAAACTGATACTAGAGGCAGTGTGGGTCCACTGAGGAATGAGGTGGGTGCTCTGGTGACTGAGGGCAGTCAGAAGGCAGAGTTACTGAATGCCTTCTGTGCCTCTGTCTATACTGTTGGGGACTGTCTGCAGGAGACACAGATGTCAGAGGTCCTGGATGAGGCTGGGATAAACGAGGAGCCCACCTCAGTTGATGAGGACTGGGTCAGGAATCAGTTGGGCTGTCTGGACATCCATAAATCCATGGGTCCTAATGGGATGCACCTGAGGGTGCTGAGGGAGCTGACAGGAGTCATTGCTGGGCCACTGTCCATCATCTTTCAGAAATCCTGGGAAACAGGAGAGGTGCCTGAGGACTGGAGAAAGGCAAATGTCACTCTGTCTTGAAAAAGGGCAAGAAGGAGAAACCAGGTAACTCCAGAGCGGTCAGCCTCACTTCCATCCCGGGAAAGGTGATGGAACAACTTGTCCTTGGTGCTCTCTCCAGGCACATCAAGGATCAGAGGGCTGTTGGGAGCAGTCAGCATGGTTTTACCTTACCAAGGGGAGGTCACATCTGACTGACCTAACAGCCTTTTATGAGGATATAACCAGGTGTTTGGATGATGGTGGGCCAGTGGATGTGGTTTTCCTTGACCTCAGTCAGGCATTTGACACTGTC
>VXBZ01000787.1:797184-821244 GCA_013399135.1 Heliornis fulica
AGAGAGGGACAATCCCCTTCCTGTCCCTGATGGCCACCCCTGTGCTGATGGAGCCCAGGAGACCGTTTGCCCTCCAAGCTGCCAGAGCACACTGATGGCTCATGGTCAGCTTCTCACCCACCATGATGAGAAACATGTTTCTCAGTTTGGAGACTCACAGGCATTTTCTGGCACTGCAGGAGTCTTGTGCCAGCTATTTCATACTCCTGGTCCATCTCCATGTGACTGTCTGACAGTGTCCTCTTCCTGCTGGTTTCCTGCATTGCACTAACCAGCAGAATAAGTACTCTGCCATCGGTGCTTTCTAGCGGTCCTCTTGCTCCCCAGTACCTTGTACAAATGAAACAAGAAGTTTTCAAAGGTCATGTAATCTCCTCCTTCAGGAGATCATACTTACCTCTGCGTTGAACTTCTCTATTTGCTTCTGACTATTCCAGGACATTGGCGCTGGCTGAACATCTCAGCAGCTCGAGTTGCTGGAGTGAAACCTGGATGTGGCAGGTGACAAGTTTATGTAAGATGAACCATGTGCTCTGTGAAGGCTCTGACACTGCAGTGCTGCAATCACATCTAGCCTAACAGGACAGATGTTGTATTTTTATGGATATAATCGAGAATTTGCGGGTGTTTCTAGGTGTTTTGATTTGTGCTGAAGCTTCATACTGTGAATTAGGAGAATATGGGATCCTGCAAATGGTACCATTCATGTGTCACATAGATTTCCAGTGCTGTACCTGAATTTATCTAACTTATTTTCAGAGGTTTTAGCAACCACTGGACATGTGAATTTCTCCAGCTGCTCACCTTTAGCTGGAGATGAAGAAATTCTTTTTCCAGTAATTTCCCCTTAGATCCATGAATGCTACTCACTAATAAGCGAGGACTACTGAAACAGATGCTGGAAAATTAAAATCAATTTATTTTATGTATAACAGTAACAAGGCATTTTATCTAGATGACAAACAGTGCTATCTTAAGTAAGCATTCATTTGACCTAGTGCCTTTGATATCATTTGCTATTAATATCCATGTAGCACTCATTAACAAGACTGCAGCTTCAGGGTTTTAGCTGAATAATAAGTAAAGCTAGATGTGGAAGTAAACTGTCCTATAAGATATTTATTTATTTATTCTTTTAAGGAAAAAACAACACCAAAACTAAAAGGAAAATATATTAAATCTAGTGCAATGTAATACAGGAGAGCAATAACTGTAGGTGTTTAATGAATGCTGTCATATAAATAGCAGATAGATATGAGAGATGCAGTTTCCAAAATTAGAATTTGTCTCAGATGAGATATATAGACCAAATTCATGGAAGCCATGTTATGTGGCCATAGGAACAAATCAAACAACGGATGGATGACCAGCATAAATGCATAATGAATGCTGTGTGCCAGAATGGACTGTACCAAAGCAGGTTTCATGTTCCCAGAAAACTGAAGGGAGCTCTATAAAAGCATCTGATGGGCAATAAAAAGCTGCTGAAATAACGTTTGAAAATATTTTTGTGTTGGAAGGCTGAAAGGATATTTATCAATTGATAAGTAGATGAACCTACAGTTCAAGGGGTTTCTTAATTTTCCTTCTTTACCTTGTTGTAATGGTACTAGTTGGCAAGGAAAGTTTTAATTATTGATGCTGTGATCAAATCTGATGGCGCCAGGAAAATCAAGAGCTTTATTTTTGTTCTTTGTGGCATTCTATATGTAAGTAGCTCAGCTATCAGATGAGAAATCTGTATTGGAGCTCATTGGAGACTGGAGATTGGAGACATTGGGTTTTTTTGGTGGTTTTTTGGTTGGTATGTTGAGGGTTTTTTTAAGGGAGGTTGAGAACTATTGATTGCTAGCTTAATCCTTTTAAAGTATTAACAGTCTGTGGAGAACTTGAAATTAAAATGGAGCTGTTCCCCCTTTTATTTTACAAATGGTAAAATAATATTGCATAATAAGACCTGTGATTAACCTGAGAGCTATTAATGTTGATGGCAGGATCCCTTCAAAGTAAGTGGCACACTCCCTTTGATCTGACTAGGACGGATTTATCTGATGGAAACAGAAAAAGATTCAGTATTTCTACACAGATTCGATCCAGCCTTGTTAGAAGTTGTTTCTCAGGTTCTGTTTAATCAGATTCCTATTTTGTACCCAGTATTACACTAACGCGGCCATTCTAGTGGTGGCTTGTGGGACAACGTGAGCGGTCATTGGCATCAGCAGACTAATGTTTCTCCTCTGAGGTTTCTCACCAGATAGCAGTTCTCTGAACAGTCTAGTCTCTCTGTTATGGTATGTTATATTAAACATCAGAGAGGCAGGATTGCTGACAGCACTGTAATATTGAAGACATCTGTCTGATTCATAAATATATTATATTTGGTTTCACAAAAGCCAGGGAATGTCAGATCACACAAGAATCAATTTAGATTAGAGAAGTTCAGCACAGTTTTAACTCCAGGGCATCGTTATTTACATCACTTGGTGACATAAACATGATCTCGATCACATCTTTGCTTTGAAGAAACTGCATATGTTCGTGGCTCTTTGCAGAGTACATCTCCAGAGACATAAAAGTGAGCTCTGCAGAATTTGCTCAAATTATCATCTTCATGTTTAGATTATCGTAGTGCTCAGAGTATTTCTGTGGTCTCTGCTTAAAGTTCAGGTGTGCACATCACTTATAAGGGACGTTTGCCAGTTTCAGACAGTTGAAAAATACCTGTTTCTCTTTCCATACCTTAATCTGACAGGCATTCCTGCCCTGCTTCATTTGAAAGACAGCAGAAGCATAAGACAAATTAGTGTCCGTTTAGCTTGTTACTGAGCTTGCTGGGCTTCCCTGCAGAAACTGGTCAATACATCCTTTTTCAACCTCACGTCTTGTAAGAGGAACACCGTTACCCTGTTTGGTGAGCACTGTCATCTCATTGCGTCTCATCTCCTCACACAACTGTCTCAAGATAACAAAGAACATTTCTGTAGGCCTGCTGACTGAGGGTAGGTTAAAAACCTGTGTGGTAGCTTACAGGCAGGGCTACTCGCTTGGAAAGCAATCGATTCTAGACAAACTGGTGTGGGTTTTCCTTTTACAGGGCATGGTATGCAGTCAGAGAGCTCATACAGAATATTTGATCGGAGATGATAGTGAACAGAAAGTTGAAAAAACAAAATGAAATTGAGGAATTGAAAAATGACTGGGTAATTTTAGGTAAGGATACTTCCAAAATACAGGTTTTTGACAATACTGACATTGGAATTGGTCAGTTTTTCCCATTTTTCTGTGAACAGAGGAAGAAAAGGAAGATGGGGAAGAGTCAAGAACAATTTCTATATTCTAGTACAAGGTTTTGGGCTCTTAACATAACTTTTATGCCACGCTAACACTTCTACCACAAGGAAAAATATATGGAAACTGCTTTTTAACAGAGAAATGGAGACCTTCAATATGGAGTTTTGTTATCATTTCAGAGAAAGCTTTTCTAAAAGCTCTTTCCAGTTGGATGGAATAATTTTTAAATTACCATAAAGTGCATCTGCCATCCTTCAATCTGCTTTAGGAGTCACTTTGAGAAAGAGAAGTACTCCATGAGATTCATTACCTTGGATTCTAGCAGATATCCTGAGAAAATCCATCAAATAACAGGAGCTGGAGGAAAGACTATAGCTAGTTTGTAGCCAGTGTAAATAGCCCCAAGTGAAATGACTCTATGGGTTAGGAAGAAGACTGCTTGAGAATCCCATTTTAGTAATCATTCACTGGCTCTGCAGCCACGTTTCTTTATTTCCTACATCTTAGAAGTAGCTGCTCTTCCTTAGCATTTTGTTGTTTAATGAGATATAACTATTCCTCTGAAATGATTTCATTATGATTTTTTTTTAATATAACATTTTCCTGGTGTTTTGCAGTAGGGATGTTTGTCCTGTAGAGTGCTGGAAGTGAATCAGTATCATGATGAGAAAGACAGCACTCCTGCCTCAACGACTGTGATCAGAAGAGGCGTTTCAGGAGGACAGAAAGCATAATTTCACACTTAATGCAACAAGAAGCTTCTCCAGAGAAAAGGGCTCTTCCTATACACAATACCAGACCATGCACCAGCATCTGTGTGTTATCTAAACAAGTAACCTGAACAGTATGCTCCCAGTACTGGGGCCAGTACTGTAAAATATTTCCATTAATGACCGTGGCAAGCTTGCAGACTCCCAGCACAGAACTGGGAGGACTGGGTGTGCTGCCATTCAAGAGGACCACAACAGGGTGAAGATATAGTTTGACAACAACCTCAGAAAAGTCCACAAAAAGAACTTTACAAACAGGTGAAGTCTTGTGATGTTGAGGAAAAACATCAATAAAGGACAGTATGAACAAGAAAGCCAGTAGCGCGCAAGCTGCTACTGTTTCTTTCAGAAGTTCACTGCAACCACTGGTGATTCCTTGAGAGCTCTCTGAAGGTTGCACTGCAGTATGTAATCTTGCTTTTGACTTCCCAGGTTTTAGATGTCACCTTGGCATTTGATACCTATAGGCTTTTTGTCCTGTCTTTTCAGGTACCTGTGTGAATAATCATCTGAATAAGTTGGGTTTTTTTAAAAAAAAAAAAACCACAACATTTCATTAGGTATTTATTTTTTGAGGACAGACTATAAAGTTTCCTTTTTTAGGTTTCTGATAACAATGGCAATAATCACATGTGAAATATACCTCAGAAGGGTTTGGAGTGCTAACAAGAAGCTATTACCCTCTCTCAGGAGACTCTTGAATCTATAGCAGTGACCTCCAGAAAAGGCAGATGACAGAGGAGTTTCTTGTCACACCAAGTAGTTTTGAAGAACTAATCAAAAAGTACTCCTTGGATATGAGTTCTAGAGTGTTTCATCTAGAAGTAAAATACTAATGAGTCAGCAAGGAAAAAATCTTCTACGTAATCTAAAATCTTTACAGTATTTTTCAGATCCGTTCCTGGGTAAATTGTCCCACTATACTGGAGGGAAATTAATAGAAAATGGTCTATTAGTGTCTTTATTTATAGTTCAAGACTCAACAACCCAGTGATTTATATTTTCAATTTAATCACACCAACTGATGTAAGAAATAACTGGAAATGCAGGTATGACCTTGCTCAAGCACACTATGTAAAATTCAATGTAGCAAAGCTTGTATATTGAAAATTGTGCAGTAATAAAATTTTTTTTTTGCATTGTGCAGCTTGCCAACTATGTCAATACAAGATAATGGTTTAGGCAAATTACATGACTAAAGAATTAGAAATGTAGTTGGAAAAAAAGAAACATAATTTTTGGTTTGTGGCAAGAACTCATTTTATATAATAAAACTAATTTGTAACTTGATCTTTAAAGCAGAACACAAAAAGAGTACTGAAGCCCTTGAAATCTAAGGTCTATTATAGAATAAAGCAAGTGTGAAGACAAAGAAGTAGTCTGACAGCCGCCTAGACAAGGGCAAAAGAACTCTTACTGGGCATAATTGAAAAGTGTATTCTTAAGAAAATTATTTGGTTATTTGAAATAAGGAGCTGATGAAGTTCCCAGGAGGGAGGACAAGAAATAGTTTATGAATACAAAGTTCAGGTTTAGAAATTTGATTTAATTGACTGTATTTTGTCCTCACTAGAAACTTTCCTATTATATTTAAGCAAGAGAGAAAAGTGACTGAACTAGTGGAAGGACAGAAAATCAGTTTTGAAAATACAGTTCCTTATTAACAAGTTTCCCAGGCTCTGTGTGCTTATGCTGGAAAGAGAAACAAAGGACCGTGAGCAACTTTGACCATTACCACAGGTCAGGAGTGTAGGTCCAGAGAATACCCTCCCTGGAACACAGCCTGTGCTTGTGTGGAACATCTGTGTGATCTTCTCTAGGGAAAAGAGGCTGCCTGTGCTCTCCACTAGCTCTGAGCAGGAGATCATGCAAGTGTTTTAGATTCAGCCTTATGATAAACCAGGTTCATAGCAGCCTCTGTCCAGCTGGAGTGGAACCCAGGCAGGTTCTTGCTGCATGGCCATACCCCTGTATTACAAAGATTGTGAGGTGTTTCCACTGCCATTCCCTTAATTTCTCTTTCCCATCCATGCTTAGCCTCCAGAAGTATTAAGCACCACAGTGTGCAGTGATGTTGCAGCTCATTCTAGTGATCGTGAAGACAGATGTAGTAGGTGGGAAGCAGTTTTTGATATACTAGTCATTTGAATTATGTTCTCTGATGGTGAAAGTGTAGCACCTTTTAAGACCCAGCTTGTTGTCCAGGATGTCTATATAATATGCTTTTGTCTCTTTAGCATCTGATAAAAGGACTTCTAGCAGGACATTAAGCATTTTTCATCAAGTAGTTTCAGCATAAACCCTGTCTATTCCCTGGAAAATGACCACTGGGTTCAAAGACATGTTGATTGTGGTGGTTCGAAGTATTTCTTACTAGCAACAGTGATTTTATTATTATTTTTTAATTTAATTTTTAGTCAGTCTCCCTCTCATTTACACCTTCATGTTGGGAAGAAGAGGACCTGCATCATTCAATACAAACATGTTTCATACAAGGTAGATGTATCTTTTCCAAAAGATAATTCCTCTCTTGGTGCAGCTCATCAAAAAAATACAATTTCATTAATTTGTTAAAATACCCTAATGGCCTGGCACAAGTGCAGAGGGTGTGATTATTTCAGAATTATTAAGGGAAGGATCATTTAGATGCATAAGTTCACATTGCTTCACTGAAAGACTGTGTAAAATGATTGTTGAAATAGGTTTTTGGTCTATTAGGCTCCTCACTAATCTTTTGGGGGAACTCATTAACATGCTTGAATGATAAAAGGCATGAGGATAGCTTTCATCAAGTGAAATTGTTAGTGCATATCATGCATGAGATGCATTATAAGTTGTGTTTATGATGTGAGGAACCTTGTAATAGCATCTGATGCACTGTATAAATCATTGTGTTCTTGGGACATGATAAATGCAGATAAATTTAATTCTGGGACAGTTCTTAAACACAAGATAGCAATGGATTGTATAAAAATCCTCCTTTGCACTAATTTTCGGCCTTCTGCTTGTAAAGTATGAATGATGTTCTCCCTCCCCTTTTCTCATTATTTACAGATCTTTAAGTCCAGGGCTTGAGTGGAGAGCAGCAGCACTGAGCTGCTTTGGCCTGTGTCCTTTGAATCAGGTAGAAACAGTTAATCACATGTCAGAAGCAAGCTTTGGACTGTGATTAATCCCACACATTGAGAATTGTCTTTCAAGAAATTGTTTAAGAGAGGCCACGAGTCTTGTGGAAAGTAAAAGAGCCAGCTTGCCCAAGTGTGTTTTAAACATCCTGTTTGTTGAATGGATACCTGGTGAGAGAACTCAGCTCTGGGTCTGGAAGAAGTAGTACTCAGCAAATGAATCCCTTTCACAGGACTGTTACCCCAGTTTGAAATCCACTAGCGTATCTTGGAAAGATGAACAACACTGGAGGGTGTTAAAAGTGGTAGGGAACATAGGACATCACAAAAATCTGTTCTAGCATATTTTACTGTGTTTCACTTGTGCTTTTATAATGAGCTGACAATTTTATGAGATTTTTCCTTGTCAGTGTTTATTTAGAATTCAATTGCTAAGGAGAAATGTCTAATAGAGTTCTCAAATTACATTTTTTATGCAGACAAGTATGCCTGCAAATCCAGGGCCTGTTCTTGCAGCCATTATTTGCAGTTCTTCTCAATCTAATGAGTAATCTATGTATAAACCCAGACATTAAGTGCCTGTAGAAGACATGTACAAAGAGATCTACACAAGCAATAGAAGAATATTTTAAAAGATTTAATGAGATAACTGAGCTTGGTGAAGCAGTGTGGTGTGCTGGACTCACCTGCTTGGGTAGAAGTACTGCATGTATTTATTAAAGGATGCGCAATTGCTGAAACCTCACTCATCTCAGAGAGAAAACTGCTAATAAATTTAATTAGCAGCATTGCGTGAAATTACATGTTCAACCCATACTTCTCATCTGAACTTGCATATTTATAGATATGGGGAGATTACATGGATTTATGCTGCCGAGTTTTAGTAAGCAGGAGGAAACATGTAAATAGAAATACTCTGCTGCTGAAATATGCTGAGACATGCTTTCCGAGTTAGAGGCTCAAGGGATTTTTTTTCCTTAAATATAGATTTCCCCTTTGTAAGTTCTTTTTTTTTTTTTATATGAATAATAATTTGGGGGACTATCAATAATGTGGTTCTACAGAGTGATCAAAGGAAAGCAGGGAGTTAGGTTATATTATGTATGTAGGGATGAACAGGCACAAAGGTCTTCATCCCTTATGAGAAGGCCATAGAGCAAGTAGGATAGTGCAGGAGGGTAGAACTTTGTGCAAAGTATCCAATGGTTTCAGTAGTTCTACAGTTTATTTCTGGGTAAAGCTTCCAGAACAGTTCCTTTTAAAGTATTTGTTATGCTTACAGGTTGCACTGTTCTGGTTAGCAGACTTTTGTCTTGCTTCTTTCTTAAGACTGAGGTTTTGTTCATTGTTCCATTTAGTGAGGGGAACAAGACATTTCTTAGTCGCTTGTGATGCAGTCAACAGGAATCCTTTCCTTATGTCTTTGGTAAAACCTAAGGAATGAAAATTAACCCATTTTCTCTGTGTGACAGTGAAATTGTTTTGAGCTTGTTTTATAAATGGTGCTAGTTTTATTTATATATTTTTAAAATAGCTTCTTTTTTTTTTCTTTTCTGTCCACTATTTCTGGCCCACCAGGGTTTGTTTTAAATCAGTGTGTAAGTAGTTTACAGTAGTTAATAATGAAACCCATGCAACTTTTACTACTGATAGTATAAAGCTTGCACAGGAGAAACATGAAGCAGATGTTGCCTTCATCTTTTAGCAATAGTACAACTACGATACAGCCTTTGAACTCTTGAAATCTAGCAAATGGTTTTATAAACCAAAATAGAAAAGAGGCAAGCAGCAGGGAAGTGCAAAACGACCTCCGTCTTCAGTTCAGCATAAATGTGATTTATGGTCTCCTTTAGCAACTATTTCAAAAATAGCAAGCCACATATTTAATTTATGTCAAAACAAAGTCCCCAAGTATTTTTGTTTGAGCATTTCACTTTGTAGGTGGAAAAGGACAGATATTGAAATACTTATTTGAGAATAGAAGACCCTTAAGAATGTATTTACAATACCTTCTTTTGACAACTCTTGCCACTTTTACCCTTATTTATTGTATGTTTTCTATAATAGCTCTCATCTCATTGGTAATTTTATCATGTCACTTGAAAGCTCCTTAGCTTTGTATCTCCTTATAGTTTGAAACAGAAGAAACATGCTAAATTGAGGGACATTTACAGATAGCGTATTACAGTTCAGAAATACGAGAGTATTGCCCTAATTTCTATCTCTTTGGTCTCTTTTATATTATTAACATTAATTCTCAGAAATATTTTAATAGCCAAGGGAACTAAGTCTTTTGATCTCCAATTCATAAAGCTCCATTTATTTCAAGAGTGGCGACCAGAAAAAGGAAGAATGTAAATGGTTGTGTGGCTGTTACAGAAGGTGAAATGCAAGTTTAAATGCATCAATAAAATAGAGCAAATTGATAGGAACATGAAAAGAAATTGGAGATACATTAAGAACAATGGCTGCACTATTAAAATTAATAAATGAAACTGTAAAGACTGGTCCCTGCTTCATGTTGATCCCTGGATGCATTTCATTAGAACGTGCAAAACTAGGAGGATTTGTAGTCAGCAGTCTAATAAGGTAAAACTTTAACATCTGAGTACAGTGAATAATGCTTTAATTAAAATTAATAAGGAGCAAGTCTTTCTTTGGTATATTGCATATTTTATATTGTCAGAGTTTCAGATATATTTAAGATACTCAGATATTTGCTGAAAGAGAGGCAGTCCTTGCCCACAGAGCATATTTGGCTGGGTAAAGGAGAAAAATAATGGTTTTGTTGTGTAACGTCACTGGTGAGAAGTTATGTCCTAGTTCTGACAGAAGTGGTACATTTCATAACCCTGTAGCTAGATGTAGATTCGCTTTTTTAATTTAAAATTTACACTAGGAGCCAGAAGAACAAAAATATTTTGAAACAACCCAAATTCTGAAAACAAAAAATCTGTGTTATAGAAAACAAAGTCAGTCTCATTTTGATTAGTGTTTAATTAATTTTAACTTGATATACATTTAAATTGTGTTGCTTGACTGTAAATTGTTAGCTGTGAAGAGGCCGAGAGCTGGATGCAAAGCAAGAGTAAGCAATGGGCCCAGTGCAGAAAACGCGTAAATCCTACAGTGAATAGTGGGGAGACTGTTAGCTGGCCCTATCCTTTCTGAGGAGAAGATTCATATTCCTAGGTGAGAAACAAAGATTGAGAGGCAATACTTGAGAATACCAAGTAGAAGGCCACAAGAAAAAAAACATGTGGAGGAGAGGCATTTGCTGACTGTAGCTGAAGAGTTTTTGGCAGTGGAGTCTATAGTTTCTCCAGCAGTTTCACTGTCCTGAAGACTGATCTGAGGAGCTTGTGTATACTGGAAATGGCAGGGAAAGATTATCATTTAAGTGAGGTAAATTCTTTTCTTTAATCCCTTTTCTGTGTGCTCCATGTCTTCAGGGGAACAGTGCTTTGCCGTTTGCTGGATTTGGCCTGCAGTAGGCCAGGGTTGTGACAGGATCCTGAGGTAAACCTCTGGTAAAGTGCCTCAGTGGTAACCACTGAAGATTTAGGGAAGAAGCAGGGTCCCTGCTGATGAGCAGTCAAAGTGAGTAGTTCCAGGCAGAAAGAGAAGATGAATCTGTTTCCAAAAGGTTGTACATAAGAGATAAAAACAATATAGCACTGGCAGTGGAAGAGCTGAAAACATAGCTGTAGATTTGTTGTTCTGTATTGTAACCAGTGCCTTCAATGGCGTTATTGCTTGGCTAGAAGACATATAGTCAAACTCAGGAAGTTTATAGATTACTACAGGTTAGGAAATGTAGAAGACTACACAATATCTCTTTTAATGTAATTTATAAAGGAGTGCTTAGGTCTTCTGTAGAATATGTGACAATGAAACTTGACACGTGACTGTGTTCTGGAAAGGGCCTCTTCCATGATTTCAGAGTTCTGTGGGATGGCGGCCATTTTGTTTTCTCATTTTCTAAGGTGTTAATAAGACACAAATATTTTGGGCTACATTCAAATAAGCTTTCTTGCCTTTTTTCTGTTTCCTTCAAGCTAAAAGAAATCACTGTAGACTAAAGATGGTTTCCCATTGCTTATGGTAATCACAGCTTGAAAACTTCTTAATAATGCCGTTGTTAAATGCTCATAGCATAGGGGAAAAGGAATATATGCAAGAAGACAAGTATAATTTCATAATTGCCTGGAAAGATTTTTGGGTTTTGGTGCGTGGTTTTGGTGTTTTATTGTTGTTTTGGTTTTGCTTTTTTAACATCCTTGAATGGTCAAGCCAGTATTAGTTGTCTAAGGCTTTGTCTGACAAGTGTCAGTAGAGAACAATCATTTCTCTGGCAGTGTTTTTCTTGGTCTGACTTCCAGCTGTGTGTCTGGTTGACTGGAGTAAGGTTCCTGTATATTAGCTTTTTGTAACCTGTCAGATTAGGAAGATCAAGCCTTGTTAGAGCCAGACACTTCCACTTGACTTGGATGCATTTCATCTGAGCTCTGAGAGGCATTTGGCAAAATGCAGGTTTGATTTGAAAAAGCAGCTTCTTCTAACTTTTCTATAGAGCTCCATGTGATGAATGGTGGCACTGTACATTTCTTACCTTCAACAGTCCACTGGGAACATTATAATTTTGATTTTATATCTGTCTTGACATAGGTATCTCCCAGTTTGGCTAGGGGAGATATATTTATTTCATGATTAATATCAAAGTTTCCTCATGTGTTACCTGCCTGAGGCTGACACAGTATTATTCTTGGGCAGAGGCCGACATGCTAAGGCTTGTAGGACTAGTCTCTGGAGTTTCTTGACTTAGTGCCTGAAAATTGATTTACCCTGTGCAGTTAGCTGCCTCTCATAGAACATCAGCTTTGTCTTAAAAAAAACCCAGAAACGATCAGACCCAGGAGCAAGTGTTCTTAAAAGGACTGCCTGTTACTGTTATTAAGGGGCAACAGGCTGGGGGTCAAGACAGGGTCCCATAATTTTTTACTATAAGGAACTAATAAAAGCAGCAACTCACAAATCTTTAATTAACTTTGCAAACTGAACAAACAAATCCCAACCTTCAGTGATTCTGGATAGATTCTTCTTAAAGTCTGTTGGCTCTGTTCAAAAACTTAAATATGAAGCATTGCAGAAAGAGCAAACAAAAATGCCCATGAGGTTTGCGCAGTCACTTGGGAGCAGGGCATGTGCAGTTCAGGTGGGGCTATTTGACATTATTTGGTCTTGTAGTCACAGTGAATAGAAGTCATCCCTTTCTGGCAGACTGGAGCTGGCAAATTGCTGGCACACAGCAGCATTCATCCATCTAAGACCCATCGTGGGTTCCAGTTGGACAATTTTCCGTATGCAGTTCTCACTATTTTATAAAGCTGGTCCCACGGCCTAAGTGCTTTCTGTAATCGTCACATGGTTACCATCATGTTAACGTGTGTCAGGCAAGCAGGTTTAATTTTTTATGTTTATGCATTTTGACTGTTCAAAAAAAAAAAAAAATCAGTTTTAACTGTTCCCTTTAGTTACTTAGTTGTCGTCTTTCCCCTCCTCCTGAAAGAGCAATTAAGCTAAGCCTAACTGCTTCAGATTTGATGTGTCTAAGAGCAGACGCATGGCCGGTTATTACAGCTTGCTTGACACGGAGTAGTTCTTTACAGCAGGGTACGCTGGCCATTTTTTTAGTTTTCCCTGCCAGTAGCACTGCTATAGATCTTATCACTCACTGGGCAGTGAACAGTTCAGAGGAAGAAAATCCACATTTGTGTTCAGCAGTGGCTGATTGCTTCCTCAAATGCAAAATCACACACGTTTTTTAGTGCGAGTGCAATCACTGAAATGTATAATCCATTTTTAATCTCTTACTCCTGCAATGAATTGTCCTGGTTAATTTCATGTTGTATTAAAATATCCTTTTAATCAATTTTTAATGTAGTTAAATGTAGCCTCGTGATTTCATTAACTGTATCTTCTTCTTTGTATTGTAAGAGAACATGTGATCTACCCTGTCTATACACTTCATTGTTTCGGGATCTTCTGGCATATGCTAAATTAGTTAATCACTAATGTGAACTGCATCAGTCTTTTTAATTTCTGTTCACACGGAGCGTTCTGATTCCCTAACAACACTCATTGTGCTCCTGCTAGACTTTTGCTGTTTCTGTTCTTACAGTTTTGAAAGAATACTTCTGGTTTTATAACATAATTTTCATTATCTCTGTATTCTGCTCTAGTCTCTGGCATTTGTCTGCATTCTGAATAGCTTTGCACATGCATCATTGTTTTTGTGAGGTTCTGTTATATTAATACATGCCTCAAGTAAACTATTTTGCTTCAGATTTGCAGGGCAGTGGGCGTAGATCTGAACACTGTCACAACAACAGTGATTGACTTCTGTATTTAGTTTCTGGGTTAGTCTCAAGTTTCCATAGTTACTTCCTACATTATTTCATTGACTGGAGTGGAAGCTGTGCTGAGCCTTTTAATAGAATTATTACTAAGGATAAAGTAGTTTTTACAATCAGCCATGTTGAATTCATATTGTCTTGATTTATGATTATTAATCTAGTTTCCGTAATTTAGATTGATGTTTAAAAATATATAAAGGTATTGACAAAGTTCTGAAGAACAGTCCTCTACACTAATAGACACTTCTGAAAATAATGAAATAGCAATTGGCTTAAAAAATACGGTGCTTTTTAAACTATTGAGTAAGTGATAATATGAGGATGAGTAGAAATTGCAGCCAAGTACTCTTTATTTCTTTTTTAGCCTGTGGAGTGTGTGTATTAGAAATACTAATATTACTTAAAGATGCTTGTACTTTAAAAAAGACTTACCATATGACATCATATGATAAATTCCATCTAAATTATCTAAATTCTGAAAATACTAGAATTATGCCAGTCCTTTGCCAATCCAATAAAAGACATGATTCAAGAACAGTGGAAATTGTTCAAAAAAGCCCACAGTTAAAATATGAAAATCTATCTCACCACGCTGAGGGAAGTAGTATGTAGTCATAATATATAAATAAATATTCATATTGCTGCTGGATGCTGCTTTTTTGTTTATTGGTTAAATTAATAAAGTTTAATTACAAGTCAGGTAACAAATGTGTAGAATCAATTCTTTTCTGGTTATAGGCTGAGTACCATGGTCATGCACAAAAGAGATGGTGCCATGGAGACTGACAAGGGTGTAGAATACTGGTGTAGCTCTTTCTGAGCTCTGGACAGCTGAGAGAGAAACTCATTGCACTTCAGACTGGTTGCTGAGTATTTTGCCATGGTATTTCACAGCATCGCCTGTGAGCCCCAGCTGATTGGTTTTCACTCCTTTGGAGGAAAATGGCCTCACAGAGGAAGAACAGCTGTGAAGCATCTTTGTGTCACAGCCCACCATGCTCCATTGCAGTTGTGTTTGTATGTCTGCTGCCAGGCACTATGCTGCGAATTTTAATATTTCTTTCACAGTATTTATGGCAGCTGACAGTAGTGTTGGGAAATCAGATGCCCTAAACCCCTGGAACACACCAGTGGAGGATAACAGACTTTGGTCCCAGACTTTGCCACATGCCCGCTCAAATTTGGGATTCTGGGTGCATTTGACCCTGGTGATTTTTTATGCAATCGGAAATGCTGTTAGAAGTTATGCTCTGATGACATCAGAAAAAATAGGCTTTACTTGCAGCTTACTGTTTCCAGAGCTCTTTGACTGTTATCTCCTTCTTGTTACCTTGTTCTGTCATTCTCTGACAGCCCAAATGTACTGCTTTTCAGACATTTTTTCATTTTTTTCAGTATAATTAGCATGAACTTTTGCTTTTGTCTCACAGTTTCTCTGGACCATGCTCTGTATCACTTCAGTGGCTGAATCTCTTGGACAGAGAAAAAGTTTCTGTGCTCCCTGTAATGTGGCCCTGGGCAGCAGAAAGGTTCATACATGCCATATGGAGCTTTATGACTTCAGGTAAGAAAGAAGTAATTGAAGCAGATGAATTTAAAAAGAGAACTGTTTAAATGCAAATGTATTAGTGGAAGTCTGTGATTGAAATGTCTGTGGGCTAAATTATGGAAAAAGCATTTCTCAGTTAAAAATTTATCATAAAGAACATAACTGGTAAAATGAATCTAAAACTACATAAAGTACTTTAAAATTTAACACTATATGTTTTTTCTTGCTATTATTTTTTTCAAATTTTAATTATTTATTGATTTATATTGTGAAATATTTTTTTTTTCTTCAGGTCAGTTGTTTTTAATATCTCCCCCATAGCTTTTGCACCAGCTCTTCTAGAGGTGGTTATTTTTTGTTTAAGTATCCTAGAAGTCATAAGGTATTGCTGTGTTTAATCACCAGGAGTTTCTACTGCATTGGCAGTGGGTGCAGCATTTTGACTATTCTGGCAGAGAGGTTACTTTTCCAATTCCCTCTTTAGGTCAGACAATTCAGGCTGGATGCTATTGATAAGTTGAGATGAATATATTGCTGTCATGACCTATGTAGGTCACACTGTTGAATAAAGCCAAACAAGCTTATTTCGCACAGCAGATATAATAATCATGGAACATATCATCCACTTTTCAAAAAAGAAAGTATTTTAAATTAACACAGCCCACTTAATATACTTCCCCGTTCTTCTTGTCACTTGCTTATAAAGAAAAAGGTACTCAGCTGCTGAGTTCCAGAAATGATTTGTGACCTCCCTGGCTTGGTTTGGTCTGGGTTTGGTTTTATTTTTTAACCATGGGGAATTGAATATTGCTCTGTCTTGAGTATTGCTCTGGTGCTTTCCACAGTGGTTTTGAATACTAGGTTAAGGCTTCAGATGATTATGTAGCAAGGGGTCTGTTTGGGTCATTTTTTTAAGATTTCTTTTTATCATGCTGGAGAATTATCACAAAAAAAAGTATATAACTCGACATCCTTGTTTTTTCTTTTATACTGTAACACTTTGAAACAGTATTGCACATGGGAAGAGTTTAGAATATTTAAAGAACATAGTGTAAATAAAAAATGATGGACAGCTCTTCAGGTAAGAGATAGGCGAATCAGCATGTCGTGGGCACATTCTGTAATTTCCAAAGTAGTTCTTGTTCTGAGCAGTCTGTTACCATTCTCCAGAGGTTTTACCATTGTTTTCAAAAGATGGGACTCTCCATCTACCACAGTATATATCTCTCTGTATGTACATACACGTATGTGTTTACCTTGTGTTACCAAGGCTCCCAGCCTTGCACAAAATCATGTCTGTGTAGACGAACTGTAGACTTGTTTCCTCCACATGTGCCAGTCAGAAGATCCTCCAGTACCGAGGAGCTCCCAGCTGATCTGGGGTTAGCAGGGATGTTGTAAGTTGAACTTGTTTTTTCAGTGGTGTCTGCAATCCTTTCTTTGTGTGTGTGTGTGGGGATATCCTGAAACCATATGCTTTTTAGGGCAAAGACTGCACAAGAGAAGTTCTTGACTAGCATTTGAGAAGGCTCTGTGATACATGAATAGGTAAAAGACTGCAATTTAAGTAAAGAAGCCTGAAGTACATGTGCTGTATTTGTAGATATTGGAGCAGATTCGGTTTGGTCTGTTCTGCATTCAGATTCAGTTCAAGTGGACCTTGGAATATTGGTAGGTGGAAATGATTATAACAGGGATATACGACAGAAATAGGGATTAGTGACTTTAAGGGATGGTGCTAGTGAATTCTTATTGCAGATGTACAGCATCTTTGAATACTCTCCTCAGTTGTAAGTAGAAAGTATGCAAACTTACCTGGTTAATTTTAAGTAAAAGTCCAGTTCAAACCTTAAGTTCCCTTGTTTAGCATTTACTACTGGCATTCTACTTTTCAAGGAACAAAAGCCCCAAAGTAAGACTCCCTGAAATCAGTCACACTGTATCCCTTAACTTTCAGGTTCAGGATCAGCCTCTGAAACAGTTTTAACGTGATTTGTCACACATACTCTGTCAGTTATTCAAAAGTTACGAGCTTCTGCAAGAATTTGCAGTGTGACCTCTGCCTCTACTGTTCTACATTCACCTTGTTGGTGCAGCGGTGGATGGTGACAACTGTCACAATATTTTTAGATCCTTTTTAGAACATGATAGATGTAATTTCTTAGAGGAGATACTATACCCCCTTAAGCAACCACCAATGTTTTATAACTTAGTAAAGCCTTTTCTCTGCACTTGTCAGAAAAGCACAACATATAATGGTAAGTTTATGTTAAATCTAAGAGAGAACGAGATGTGCGTGGTCCCAACAGTTAAAGCGTGGTTCTATGCAGACTTCAAATGTCGCTCGCCAAGTCTCTTCTCATTGTTAAATCAGCTTTTGTGGTTCTAAAGCCCAAATCAGCCCGAGTAGTGTCCAGTAAACTGAACACAATGGTTTCAGTGGGCTCTTCTTGTATATAGTTTGGGTAGCAGTATCACCAGTCAGCTGCTGACTGGTGGTAGTTCCTGACAAACCAGGAGAGTGGTTGAGACTGCAGACTGACTTCTTGTGGTACTTAGGGGAATAGATCATGTGTAAGGAAATTATTTTTTAAATTGCTCCTGAAGTTACCTCATTCTATAAGGCACTGATGGAGTCTTAAGATGGAGTTGATAGGTCACCACTGAACTCTTGATAGCAAGGGTTTTAGAATTGTAACGTGAATTTTATACTTTATCCTGATGTGTGTGCTGAGTAAGGTGGCTGCAATGCCTTTCCTCATTCTGTGCATTTCAGTAAGATTTAATGCTGTAGCCTGACCAGAGTTCAGTCCCTTATTTGCTGTGAGGCATCTCGTGCTTGGAGCGTGTGGGACTATAGCAAAGCCAACCACAGAAAAGTGTTTAGTAGACGAGGTGGATGTTTTAGCAATACAAAAAATCTGTTCCATGGCAGTCTAGATTAAAACTTTTAAAGTCTTATGCTAAAGAGTATGAGGCTTCAGCACGGTCTTTGTTACAGCAAATGAAGCAAAAGTTATGAAGAAGAGAGTGAGAATGCTGGGGAGAAGTCCCAGCAAGATGGATTGTAGTTCCGAGATGCTTCCATCCAGAGAATAAGGTTGTCAGCCTTGTTAAGGAGTGGATCCACCATCCTGAAGGACTCTTAAGCAGGGGTAGTCTCAGGGCTGATATCATATGTGTCCTTCCTTGGGGACAGGCCAATAAGGTGCCTTGTAAACTCTTCCCTAATTACAAGAGGTGGTGGATGACTTGTGACCTGCTGGTTCAAGTCCCTGGAGGCAAAGGAATTCTGCTGTTTTGAATGTTAGCTACCAACCAGGTCATAGGGACACTTTTAATAATTTGGTAAAGTGAAATCTCTAAGCAGCAGCATTTTCTCAATTTTAACTTTGCTCTGATAACAGCTTATTTTTTTTTATTTATTCCTCACCCTTACACTGGAGACTCTCCCACAGTTTCATTAAGAAGAATCCATTTTCCCTTGAAAAATAAAACGCACAGAGGAATATTTTTTTTTTACTTTATTTTCCCTCCCTGGGCAAATCTGTGTTTGTGACTAATATCTCAATTGCTATAAAAAAATTCTGAAGATCACCATCTCCAGTCATTTAACATGTTTTGGCTCTAGTCATGTGTTCTCATTGAACATTTAATTTAAAAACATCAACATCCTGAAAAACAAAACTCATATATGCATAATTCCATCATTAAAAATAATGAATCAAGCCCCATAAATTGAGGACCTTTCTGAAAATGTAAAATGAATGCTGGATTCTTTCTTTCTGTGTCTTTTTTTATTTTTTTTTTTTTTTTCTGGTCAGGTAACACAAGGTTAAAAATCCATTTCTTAGTAAGATTTGATAAGTAGTTTTGGCAAGATCATTGACATCAAATACGAAAACCTAGCCAGATATTCTGAACTAGGTTTTCAGTTACAAAATTCCAGAGAGAAGAGAAAAATATTCAAGCTGTAAATCAATATACCCGATTTTGCAGCTTGATATTTATCCAAGACCTGTCTGGACACTGACCTGTGCAACCTGCTCTAGGAAACCTGCTTTGGCAGGGGGGTTGGACTCAATGATCTCTCAAGGTCCTTTCCAACCCCTGTGATTCTGTGATTCTTAGCTCATCTACTACAAAAGTTCTTTTTCTTGATGACATTTTTCAAAGGCACATGGTGTTTCAGAACAAAATTTCTCTTTGCCGCAGAGCCTCTCCACTGGCACTGACACGGCGATGCGATCTCTTGTCTTGGTGGCAGACAGGACGCTGGTGCACACCGTGTGGGTGAACCTGTGCACTGTGAGCAAACAGTGTCTGAAAGGTAGTGGGCACACACGTGCGCCATTCATCGATCCACAAACAGCTACACAGAGCACATAATGCTTTCTGTGATGTATTTATATCCAAGTTAGCTGGCTTTCCCTTCATCATATATCACTGACTTTCCTCTGATTTGTCTTTGTTGTTACAATTTAGATAGTCTATCTCTTGCTACTATGTCTTCTTTAATGAGCATTCTTTCTTTGTCAGCTTCCTTTCATTGATACCATCAAGAACCTTGCTCAACACCATAAGTGTACGTTATACCTCAGCCAAGTTCTCTATTGCCAGTCTTCTCTAGATTTCACAGAAAAGTGAAGATGGGTGAGATTTCACACTTTAAATAAGCATCCTGAGTTGTTGTTAAGCAATATCAGCCTCTTCTGGAAACTGCATGGCTTGCAAATGACTTGGCATTGACGTGCAGCTTTGGTATAGGGATAAAGATGAACCTGTTTGGAGGGAACAGCTTTCATTAAAAAGCCACAGGATGCTTGTGGCTCCTGAAATTTTTCAGAATATTCCAATTACTTTTATGTAACTTCTGCTTCTGCTGTGGGAGTTTACTCTGGTCTTGAATTTCTTGCAAATACTTAACTTTTAGCAAAACCAGTGCTCTTCTGCTTGGACATCAGACTCCAACATAGACAGCAGTATTAGATGACATCCAAGTCCTTGTGAAATTTATTAGTGGTATTATGAACCTCAAAATTCTTAGTTAAGCCCCATAAATGGAGGACCTCTCTGAAAATGTAAAAGTAATACAGTATCATAGAATATACTGATTTGTAAGGGACCCATAAGGACCATCGCGTTGGGTTCCTTTTTTTTTTTTTGTCCCATTACACAAAGTTTCAAATTAATTTCTTGATCAGGTTTGATAGTTGGTTTTAGCAAGATCGTCTTGGATAGAAAGTGTGTGGGAAATTCAAGTGACAGGAGAAGAAGAAGAAATACACAGGATTTCCCACAGGAGTGTTGTCTAGATATATACCTAGGAAATGGAGATGTTGACAAAATATATACTTAGTCTTGAGCCATTTCAGTACCCCTGCCTTACAGTATGGTTTAGATAGAGTTTTGCAAGCATCTTTTTTCTCTTTCTGTTTCTGTACTTACAAAACATTATGTTCTCACTCTTACCAGAGTAGAGTCTCCAAAACTAGATCTCTAAGAAGCAGCATATGTATCGGTAGACTTGTAGCACGCAACATGGAGATTTTACTATTGTTGTCTTAATGCATTTGTATCGGTACAACCCTTTGAAAGGTCAAGGCTGGTAAGGGTAATTACATACTTCTGGATGCTAAAATTTTACACATATTAAAAACAGTGTATGGATAAGTTAATGGAATAAAAATTCACTGAGAATATTTTTTAAAAAATATATTATCTCTGAAAGTCTAACTAATTCAGTGGAGAAGTTGTCATTCTGTGTTTTAAGCTGGTAACAGGCAGTCAGCCTGTCTACATTGGCTTTGGTTTTAACATTGAACTAGGTATTCACTATGAAAATATTTGGAGGGGAGAGTTCTTCAATAGTAGCCAATAAAAACATCTCAAATTCAAGAACATATTGTAATTGCTACTGTGAAAACAGTAAATTGCTTGTAAATCAGAATTTCATGCAGCACTATGATCAAAAACCCATCAGTGACTATTAGAAATAAAACGAAATGCAAACGGTAAACAACTATGTACCTAAAAACCAAGATGAAAATGCAGAGTTAATATAAACTGCAATGCATGAAGGAGAATGACTCTGAAGATTATTATAGTAGCTCTGTTTCATATTTTCAAATAATAACCTCTTGGGTAGTACATTATTGCTTTCATAAAACAGAGATAAGTCACAGGATTGTTAGCACCCCCCTACTCACTTGGAAATCAAAAAAACATTCAAAATACATTTCAGAATCAGGACAGTTTATTGCTGGTCAAATTGTATCAGCAAGGTAGCACATGAATTTCTGGGCATTTTGTGTTCATCATCATCCTGCCTAAGCAGATGAAACGAGCAGTCTTGGTTTCCCTGGCTTGACTGGTGGTGATGGTTATGCTTTACCAGTGTGGGACACAGTCCTACCAGCTGTCAGTATTCATCTAGGTTTGTTAATAGTGTTGAATTTTATGCTTAGTGTTTGAGATTGTGAAGAGACATGGGCTGCTTTCCCTCACACTGAGAAGTTTGAGGCAAGGGCAAAATAACCAGATGTGTTTTAGTGAATGGGATGTTGTTATAAATACCACAGATGGATGCCCTGTGCAAGAAAGGAAGAAAGGGAAAGGCCAGAAAACTGAAGTGATCGAGAAAACTGCCAATCCCTAGCCCTTGAAATGTAAACAAAATAGGGAAAGATGGTATAAGGCCAGGATTTTTTAATAACTATATGTATGGGAAGTTGTCATATTAAAATATATGATTTAATTTTTAAAAAGTTATGTAATATAACAGAAAAAAAGTGATGAGGGGAAAGAACATTAAGACCATTTACCTACCAAAACCTTTGGAACTTTTGGAAGTAAAAGAGCTGATACTTTGAAATGATGACATAATAACACTTTCTGAAACAAAACTGGCTGGTTTGTCTTGCTTCCTGTCAAGGAATGTAGAAATAATGTACCATTAGTACACTGAAAAATGCTGGAATACAACAGGCATCAAAACAAAAGTAGTTTGGCATTAAGACCATATTTAAATGTACTATATTACTAGTATGCTATGTTATTAATATAGCTGGATTAATTAATATCCAGAGGATATTGAAAAGTCAAAATAGATGATTATTGAATACAGTCCAGTGTTTCATATCAAGTTCGGGTCATATAATATCTTTCACTAAATTATGACCTTTTAATTTCATCATCTCCCTATTTCTGGATGAGAACTGGGGCTTACTACAGGAAATATTTCACAAATCATCGTTTAGAAAGCCACCTCTCTCCTTGTTTACTACTCACATTTTGTCTGAGGCAAAGAAATGCAGAGAAGCCTGAGCTTAACAACAGCAACCTGTAAGAAACAGTGTGAGGATTGATTGATAGATGGGATAGGAGAAGCAAGTTAAGTTGTTAGTTTGATCACCTGGAGATGGTTTGGGCTGGTTTATGAAGAAGATGGTTAAATATGTTCTGAATGAGACTTTTCCTCAAACATTAACACGTGCACCTTCACTCCTTTCCTCCTCATCCTCATCCCCTCACCAATGGAACACGCATTTGCCATTATTAAGTTTCCCTTAGTAAATCTCAAGGCAGTGTGGCTGCCTTCTTTTGCAGACAAGGTCAAAGCAATTCACCTTTGCCTTGGGATGATGAACAAGGAACCCAGCTCTTAACTCCAGCATTGTAAGCAGAGAGGAGCTAAAACCTTTCAGTTTTCTGATTACTCCTATTTGCAGTTGCACACTTGAAAGCCCAGGCTGAAACCTGAATGTGTGTCCCAGATTAATGTGCTTATGGACAGAAGTGATCAGCCCAAAGGCTTGTTTGGTGTGAATCAATTTGTTTGGGCTGCTTGGCATTTAGAAAGAGGCTACAGCTGAACTGAACTAGAGGGACAGCTAAATGGCTTCCATAGTTTCTGAGTTCTGAGTGGTGACCTTGTGATGCAGCAAAGGAAACAACAAGGACTTAACTGAGTCTGTGAAATTACCAACCTTGGACACTGCCAGCACCAAACCACTGTCCTTGAGGCTGATTAGTTGCTAATTTAAAATTCTGGCAGTGCTTCCTAAGCAGGCCATTGAATCTTTAGATGTTTGCAGCTACAAAAGCTTGAGAAAAATTAAAGCTCTGTGTGTCTGTGTGCACACACACGTTTACATCCAAGTATGTCTCTGTCTGTAATGTATGTTTTATTCTGATGGCTCTCAAGTAAAAGTGCTATAAAAATTTTAAGCAGCTGCCCTTTCTGATAGCTGCTACCTTGGGGCTCATTCCAATGCTCATTGAAAGTCAATGACAAAAATCCCATTACTTTTAATCATGTGGGATCAGGGCCTTGTATAGAATCATTTAGGAATCATAGAATCATTTAGGTTGGAAAAGACCTTTAAGATCATTGAGTCTAACCATAAACTCAGCACTGCTAAGCTCACCACTAAACTGTGTCCCTCAGCACCACATCTACACCTTTTTTAGATATCTCCAGGGCTGGTGACTCCACCACTTCCCTGGGGCAGCCTGTTCCAATGCTTGACAATTATTTGGTGAAGACATTTTTCTTAAACCTCCCTCGGGGCAACTGGAGGCCATTTAGTATTGGCCTGTTTCCTCTTACATGGGAGAAGAGAGCAACATGCACCAGCACCACTGCCCATATAAAAATGTCAATTCTGCTGAGCATTTTTTCAATTAATGTTCTCTTGAATTAGACAATGATTCCACTACTGACTGCACTAACTCATTTCTGAATTAGCACTTGGTAACTATTCTGATTTAGGCATGTTGGTAACCAGAGAGGTCCATGGAAACAAGTGGTCGAGTAGATGTTAGAGTCTTGAAAACAGGTTTTCAAGACTCTAACATCTACTGGTTATCACTGGACCTGTGGATTTGCCCACCCCCCACAAGAGGGA
>VXBZ01000787.1:821253-839413 GCA_013399135.1 Heliornis fulica
ACAGAAGTAGGTCGTGCAATCCACAGGTCCAGTGATAACCAGCAAGGTCCAGGAGTTTAAATCCCAAACAGCTCCAAATAGCCAGCTGCTCACATGCAGGCCACCGGCAGGGAACGGTTGCTCAGTATTGTTTGGGACAAAATCAGTTCAGTCTATTTGCTTATTTGTGTTGTCCTGCCCTTTACAGCAAACAGAAGAAAACCCCAACCTAACCTTCTACAACACAACATCTCTACTTTCTAACTGTGCATAGGTATTTTGGGGGTACAGCCTTTGTCCACAGGGGTGGCAGAGTTTACTTCGTCTCAGTAGAGCCTGCCATTTACTACTGATTTTGATGTTGCCCTTCTTAAAACAGCTAATTTTATTCAGACTAAAATGCCTCTACAAGAATTCTACATATGTCACACACATTACATTAGTTCAGGAGGGAATAGGAAAGAAAAGAAAATCCTCAGCAGAATTGCTGCAGAAAACAATTTTTGTTCGTGGCTTTGTTGTTTTATCTCCTCTACTTCATCGTGGCAGTAGAATTGAATGCAAATGAGAAAAACAGACCAATCCCAGACAGCAGGTTTGTGAGATTTAATTTAGGAATTGAATCTCCAGCTCAAATTTTTTTAAGGCAATTTGCAAGTCAGATTATTTGTAAAATCCAGACAGTCTAATTTTTTTTTTGTTTCTTAGAGGGGCATTTCAGCTTTATCTCATCTTTTTTTTTTTTTGTCTTTTTGCAGAAACTGGTGATAAAAGGCCTCCTTCTTTGGGATTGCTTGTGCAGATGTGACATTATCTCTCTTTCAGTGGCCCCTCAGCTGCTGTCTCTAGGTTCTGCTAAGTGCTTTAGATGTCCAGGGACACCTCTGTTCTTCTGATAACACGGGTTTTCTCTTGTTTTCCTTCTCTTTCTTCTTCACCTTGGCAGAATCTGGCATACAGATATGTTAGTGCACAGATGAAGGGCATCTTTTGAACACTGTGCCAATATTTGTACCTTTTGTAATTAACTTTAGAAAATAATGCTTCCTCTTAGGAGAACATTTTTCACCCTGCATGGCTAATGTTTTATACTTTAATGAAAACCAACAACACCTTTTATGGGGAATTATTTTATACCATTATTACCAGTGTTTGATCATTTCTTCAAGGTGATTCTCCAGATGAGTGTGCATATGCAGCTGTTTCATCTCAAGGGCCCATTAAAATTTTTGCTCATATTTTCAGCTCTGGGTCTGGATGAATTTTTATTCAGGTCTGCTGAGCTGGGAAAGCTGGGAGGAAAGCGTTTGCATTTTAAGTAACTTTCAGCTGGTACAGTTGATACAGCACTGAGCTCTGGAAGTATAGAATTGAGATTACCTTCATTTTGTCTAAGTCATCTCCATCATGCAAGTTGATAGCCACTTTTCTTTGTAGCTATTTCTGTGTACTGGAAACCAGTTCCTGGGCTGTGAAAAGCCAGGCTTTCTCATCCAATGTTTGAGAAGAGGCCTCTTCCTAGTTCCCACAGCTCTGCTCTTAGTTCCCCATGTGCTCATTTATTTCTCTGTATCGATGTCAGACCGTGCCTTTTCCCTCCAGCAGCCATAAGGGAGCTTCCCTTGGCCCACACTCACTGGCTGTGTGATTTTGTTTCAGCACCCTCCAGCTAATAATTCCTGCATGCAAATGCATAAGAAAAAAATAGTTCTCCTCTCCATTAAGTGTGAGATTAGGATTTTTATAAGGTTACACACTAGGAAAAGGTGTTAAGTTTTTCTTTAGGGATGAACAAGCACTGAAATAATCTGCTTTGAGTCAGGTGGGTCCCATGGAAGCCTGTAAGACCAGGGGAGACAAACCTCTCTTGGGAGCAGTTGTTCCCAAATTCCTGCACAGGGATGGAGTACCTGTGTGACTTCTGAAGATCTCTGACAGCTCCAGGCTCTGTTGGTGACTGTATTGTCGTTCATCAGTGTATGGTTGTGTTTGTAGGTGAAAGCAGTGCACGCTGAAGTAACACAAACCAGAACTAAAGAGCTGAGGAGGGGGATAACCTTCCTTCCCTTTTTACCCTCTCAGGATGATCGTTCTTCTCCCCGTCCACACCTACCACCTATGCTAGCCCTGCTCAGGACAGGACACCATCATTCCCTGCTGCTTACACGTTCTGTTCTTTATGGGACATCCTGTACGTGAGCTTGTCCCATTCTGCCCTAGGGTTACGCTCCCTCTGGTCATCACTTAGGCTTTCTTTGGATCTCCCAGACACAGTGTATTACTGTCAGATTATACACCAGTGGGTCACACAAAATCCAGAAATTCTCAGAGTAAAACTAGTGTCTTAGTTTTGCTGTAGTGATCCCATTCTGAGCAAAATACAACTTCAGGTTCTTACCTAAATAAGGCTGCATGCTTATGATATAGTTACAAAAAGGTCTGGAGAAGGGAAGTGTCCTAAATTGAATTATCTTTTAGGTGCTACATGATGTAGTACCTTCATGTTTTAAGGCAATTCAGTGATGGAACCTTAAATTTTAGTATATAAACCAATCCACTGAGGAAAGCCAGAGCCAAACTGTTAATATAATAAATACTGAAAGCAGATTATTTTACTCTTTGACTCCATTCCTATTGTGCTATACAGAAACTCCTCCTTTGATTATTAAATAATTTAGGGCATGGATGAATGTCAGCAGGAGTCAGAGGAAATAATGCCAGTGACATCAATTGGATTAGTATTGGTTTGTTATGAAAGAATTTTTGGAAATCACTGTGCACAAACTGCTGCTGAATTGTGTAACTCATAGAAATACCAGACTGAAAGGAGTAAGTATCAAAGCTAGCTTCTTCCTGACAGACAACTTAGATACCTTCCACAAACTAATCAATAAATATTTTGTAATACATTCATAAACTATTTCACAGATGAAATGTTAATAAAATTGATGTTAATTTGAAGCTGAGCTTCACTGAATCAGGACTTGGTAACTTTGGATTATGCAGATCTGCTGTCACACAGAACACCTGTTTTAGCATTTGAGGTAGGAATTCTCATAACAATAATTTGCAGAAACTTTATATCATTAGACAAACAAGATTTAGCAGTGGAGTATCTGATTGTTTCCAGATGCATGAGACCATGATATCCCTGGTATTTGAGGCCAAGCTGGACACAGTGGAAAAAGTTATGTGTTTTTCACCCAACCGTATCTGTTTTCTCAATGAAAAAAAGAGCTACTGGACTGTTAGTATCACTTCAAACAGCAAGCTGGTTTGGGGTAGAGGACTTCATCAGATTTCTGGGGAACAAGTAATTTTGGTTTGGGTTTGGTTTGGATTTTTTCTTTTTCTTCTCTTCCATTACTCAATGTTTGCCTTCCTCTGGACAGGTTCTTGCTTTTACATGCAGAATCTGGTGGAACATGGCCTCTAAGAAGAGGACTTTCTCCCAGTTCCACACACCAATGCTCTCATCCTACAGTATCTTCACTTGCTCAGAGCAAATAGTGCTTGTATGCTGAAGTATGATTTCAGTTAGAATCCTTCTCTCCTTATAGTCTGCTGAACTAGTATAGAAATTTTGAATAGTTTCTTGTGAAATTATTGCTTGGAAATGCCCAGATTTTTGGAAGGTTTGGTCTTCTCCTACGTCTCAACACAGCACCATGTGCACGGTACTTGCTGAATGGGGTGGTCGCCAGCTGCTGTCTCTGTGGCATGACTTTACTGATCACGTAGCTGTTAATGAACCTAGCTCTGCATTTCCCTCCTTGGATTTTAAGAAGTCAACTTCAGGCTCAAGTAGAGGCCCTGGGGTAGTACAATTCTGTAGCAAGGAAAGCAGCAAGCTATGTCTGTGATAATTTTGTGTGTGCAATTCAATGCTGGTTTAAAATGATAGAAAGGAGAATAAGGTTTTTGTTTTGTTCTGAGGGTTGTAGCTAAACTTCATTAAAAGGTCAGGTTTCTTCAAGCCAATGTCTATACTAAAAGCAGGGTTTAATCAATAATACAGCCGTGCACAGTTCTGATTGATTGATTCAGCCTTTCATGTTCTCATGAGATGGACGAACGAAATAAAAAACGTTCCTTGGAACAAGCAGTGGATGGTCTTCTAGCATAAATGGCTGTTCTCTCTCCTTGGGGTTTAGCCTCAGGGTGCTTATTCATGTCATAGCTTATTATTCTACTGCACATTCTATTGTGTCATCTCACCCACATCATCCTAGCGATCTTGTACTTCATCTGTTCCAACCTCAATTCCTCTGTATTAGATAGGAGAAATCCAAATGAGACCCTCTATTTTGAACCGAGTTTTCCTATGGGTCATGGACAACAACAGTCTCAACAGCAATGTTTTGCAGAGTTTCTACACAGCAGAACTCTTGAGGCTCAGGCAGGTAAAGTATAAAACTGGCCTAGGTCACTGATTGCTTCCTGTATCACATAGAAATTTTCTAACACCAACTTGAATTTTTCTACATGAATCTGAATTTAACTCTGCTTATCCACCCAATTTATACTGAAATAAACAAGTAAACATAGTACAGAGAGAAAAAGCTTTTGAAGAGCTTTTGAAGATATGTATAAATTGGTAAGGACATGCATTTTGTAAAAGCAAACTACTAGTTTCCTTACCATTGTATAGAAAATAGTCAGTGTTTACACAGTAATGTGTTTACAGAGTGTTAGATAATGCCATTTGAATTCTAGTGACAGAGACTTCTGTAGGTCCCACATATGCACTAGGATGTGACTTCACTGGTTCTTTTAATATTTATTGGGATTTAAGTTATGGTCTCCTCTGCTAATAGTTAATTAAACACTTCCATAATACTCAGCTACCAATAAATTCATGTAGCTCAGTGGATACAAATTCTACTTCTACAAAAGTTGTGATAATTCTATCCAGAATATTCCCCTTCCTTTTTTTTCTCTCCATGTAATGTTGGTGACTATATTTTTATGTCTGTCAACCTTAAACTTTCTGAAGTTTGTTTGATATGATAGTAATATTGTAAGATAAAATAAAAAATCAATGGAAACCCAAGGAAGGGTGGCTTCCATGCAATTTTAAAGATTGGAAAATATATTTTCATTTTACCATTCTGGGTATTCTGTTCTTATTACTTTCCCATTCTTTGGAATGACCTCTTTTTTAGTTTAATGTCATGATATATTAGGTACATTCAGCAATGCATAAAGTATTTGAGAGGTTTCTGAACATACTTTGGTTTTTAATTAACTTGTTAGCTTTTCTGCCAATGTCAGTATGTTTCTATATTCTTGGAGCTAGCTAACCGTCTCTGGTGACTAATTCACTAAGAAGATTTTGGGTATAGCTTTAAAATACAGTTACTAGAAAATGGAATTACATGTAGGAACAGGTGTTGGTGAAGTTAAATTCCTTTTACCTAGCCAGCGTTAAGAATGTCAATTACACGAATCAGCCTATCTGCTTAAACTGGTCTTATTTCAAAGAAGAGAGTGTAAACCAGAAGGTCTTTCACTGAGGTAGGCCACTGGCCAAACACTGCTCATGGTAACGAGAGTGTTCCCAGAAACAGCCCAAACCAGAAACAAGTTAACCATGAAAATGGTGTCTTTCACAATTCAAAGCTGTGACTAATTTGTCTCCTGTTCTAGATTTTTTACTTGGATGTGTCGAGTTCTGTGTCTTAGGAAGAGAAAATGTGGTTTCCACATTTTGTTTGTCTCAGAGAAACATCAGACTTTTTTTTTTTTTTCCCTAAAACACTCTGATAATGCCCGTGCTTGGCCTTGTTTGCACAGCCTGTAAGTTCTCTGACAGTGGGGGAAATTCAGTGCAGGTCCCAAGTGCCAACAGAGTCCTTTATTTGCACTGGCTACACCAACACAGATCAGGTCTGGCTCTAGCAGGTTGTCACCGCTGCTCAGGCAGGTGTAGAGGTTGCTAATATCCTTGAAGTAACACAGTTCTTCAAATGTCCTCATGGGGGTAAGAAAGCAAAGAGTTTCTTATGGAAAGGCGAGTGTATTTTCCAAACACATCCTGAGTTCACTGCATGCCAAATACCTCCAGTTAATTGACAAAGCTGCATTTGTATACGTGTCAGAGATGCTCTGCTGCAGGGGAGCCCTGGTTTGTTTACACACGGTTCAAAGGTCAGGTTAAGGAGAGAAGGTGCTTAGTGTTACAAGCCCACAGATGCTTTCTCTCATCTTCTTCCCACTTCTTCATAGAACCTGCAGACATTTTTTCCATCTGCCAAAGTTATTCTTTAATAATTTTCTCCTGTGTGATATTTTTTTCAATTTCAAATGTCAGCTAAAGATCATCAGATTGATGTAAAAATTGAATTGTAATGTCTAACTGTTCCTTTTCTTTCTATTTGTAGTCTTGTTATCTCCAGCCCAGTACCTACAGATACAAGGTGTTATATAAATTCTACTTTTTAATCTGCTTGTGTTTATGTTCATAGTGTCCGACAGCATTAAGAGAGTTTAAAAATATGCTTTACAGTATTGCTAAAAATATTACTTAGTTTCTGGGACATTGCTGAACCTTTACTTTTTGGAAGTAATTTCTCAACAAAATGTAGAGATGGTGATTATTTCAAGATACAGGACTGTCTACATCTACATAAATGTATACACACACACACTTCTTATTGGAGCATATTTAGAACTCTTCTTTCAGGACCCTAACTGTGTAAAAACTGGGGTAGAGTTGGAGTAGGTTGCTAGATACTTCTTTTTTAAAAACATTCCTGCCAGTTTCACACATTTTTCATAAACTAGGCAAAGGGAAAATAATTCTTTACAAAAAGAAATGGTAGCAAATATTAGGTTCAAACCAAGCTTCAGTATTTTCACGTGTTCAAGAAGGCATATAAAAATTCAGAAGGTGTCCATGTGCCGTACTAATGAAAATATCTGCCCCAGTATGTACATTTACAAAGACCAGAGCTCTGTGTGTATGTCAGGGCAGATTGAAAGCTCCGAGGACTCTCCCTTCACTGACTGTGCTCCGTCCCTCCGGCGTCTGCGATGCTGCAGCTTGTGTGTGCTGAACCCACGGAGCAGCACAGCGAGTGCTGTCTTCTCCTAGCTCCTGGGCCTGAGTGGCTCATGTGCCATCCCCATGGAGTAATTGCTGTCCCCAGCTGCTCTCAAGTATGTCTTGCATCCTTTCAGTGACACCCATGCTGGTAATCACGCTGAGTGGATTTGAAGATGGCCTGTCTAATTTGAATGTAGAATGGCCTGGAGCCAGACCGAGGACAAAGAATATTTTGGAATAGTGCTGGTGAAGCTGGAGGTGACGGGCAGGCAGGAGGTAAAAAAAACCCGGTAAGTAGTTTGGCAAATTCGAACTGGGGTTATAGGAGTGGCAGGCAAGGAAGTGGAGCTTTTCTGCCTATCAGAGGAGCTTAGGATGTGGTAAGCAGGTGAGACTGTGGCTGAAAACTGACCAAATGTGGGAGGCAGAGACATTGAACATGAGAGTGAGTGGCAGCATTAACTTGGTAATTAACTTCTCTGCTTTTAGCAACTCCTGTGGCTCACCAGCATGGCAGCTGCCCTGGCATCTCTCTGGGAAGGGGCCAAAGAAGCTCCTCACTCTTTAGCCAGCCAGTCCTAATGCTGCTCAGTGCTTGGGCTTTGAAGTGGGGTTATTTTTCCTTTAGAGTTGGGTTTTTTTTTTTTAATTTTTCAAACTCCTAAGTGTGGAGTGCTTGGGTTTAATGATTTAATACCACATTGTGAAGAACAGAAAGTCAGAATCAGTCCAAGAGGTGAATCTCTTGAGTAGAAAACAATGTTACATATTTAATGTAATAACTTGGTTATCTTTGGGTAGTAGCAAAAGACAGCCACTTAACGTGCAATAATTATTTTCCTGTTTGTGTTAGCACAGCCTTGTACTCTCACAATTGTACTTACTGTCACCATTGAAGTGGAATTGTGAGAAGGCTGTGCCAGACAATTAAAGTGGTAATATGACTTCAGGATCTGTTTGTGATCATATTTATTTCCTTAATGGAAAGCTTCTCTGTGACCTTTTCAAAGCACACACTGTACTTTTTATGCTTTTATACATTAATCTTGTAAAATATTTTCAAATTGTCACATAGTAGGCTTGTAGAATTTTATAAATTGCCTAAAAGATGATAAAAAGCTACTGTGATTTTGTGATAAAGAGCATCAGAGCACTGCCAGCAGATCACGAAAAGTACCTCTGAAAGTCTACTGGGAATCCCCTGTGGCAGAATGAAAATTGCAGGAGAGCAATTAAGAAAAGGAAGATGTCTTTTATTAAGACATGGGTATTTGTTGTGGTGGAAAAAGTTCCTTTAAAAAATGTAATATAGCTATCAGAAAATGCACAATGTGAACAAATTGTAGTTCATACAGTATAAAAGTGTGAGGAAAAAGGTCTGAGATTTAGAAGAAAGCATGCACCACAGCAGAGTCTTTTAACTCATAAACCAACAGACACGAGCTTCATTCATCAGCTATTCAGATGTGGGAAATTAACCTAAAGCAAAATTCCAGACTGACTCCTCTCAAGCTTTCCAAGTCTGAACCTTCAAATGGAAACTAATGAGTAAGGTGTAATGCAATCTGAGTTTTCTGGAGGGAGAATACTTAGGGAAGGGATTGTGTGAATGGATTTTAACTGTGATGAAAAAGGCCATTAAATCTCATAAGAGCAGGAAATTAATGTGCTGACAATTTCACTGAATTGCAAGGTTACTTGGCACTCAGAGTAATGGAAAAATGTTCAGTCATACCAGAAAGTTGTTGGTGATAATTTAGAAATTAAGTTTGATTCAGCCCATCTCAACAGAGAGTTTTCAGACATCTTTTTGTTAGTCTTGATATTCTGTGCTCAAATACTTGTGTGGGTTATGCTGAACCTCATCAGCTCATTAGAATCGGGCACAAGCAGAAATAGACATTGATCTCAGTATTCATTATTATTAGGGCAAATACTGGATCATGTAACGTTTCTCAGTGTATTCATTGTGTTTAGACTGCCTATCTGTATAATCCTTTTGGAAATCACTCCAACCCTGTCGTGCTGTCCTTGGGAACTCTTTCATTGTGTGTGTTGTAGCACGTGATCTACAAGCGGTGACAGCAGGTTTTGCTGTGATATGCGCCAGCCACCGAGAGCCGTGTTGTGATTCTGAGAGGCAACAGGAAGCCTAAAAATGGTGCTGACCTCTGCCTATGGCTGGAGAAGAAAGGTAAATGCAGATGAAATGCTGATTGACAGACTTGAGTCAGCTCTGCCCCTTTTGCAGAAAATAAGAGAAATGTGCGTTAATTCCTTAAGTCTTAATAGGTGATGTGCTTTGCCTTATGCTACCAACATGGTACTTAGGTCTCATGGCCTTTAGGCTACCCACACTGCTATGGGTGCTCTTAAATGTGAGATTCTTAATCAGATTCTGGATGCTCCTTGAGACCAAACCAAGATCAGATCATCTCCTCAAAGCTCCCTTAGCAGCTGTTTCTTGAAGCAGTTTTTGCTCTTCGAAAATCTTGGATCTGATGAGTGTGCCCCATTAAAGGTAGTATTAGTGAGCCCTTTCAAAGATGCCCTCAGGTCAACCACTGAAGACTTTCTGCATCTACTGCTTTCCACCTTCTACTCATTGTTTCCAACTGATTAAACACATAGGTAACATGCAGTGGCAGTGGACAGTACTTCCATACCCTGGCTTTGCATCCACATGGAAAGCCTGGGGAAATATAATTAGCAAAACATTACTCTCCAGCAGCTCTCACCTGTTTGTTTGCACTCTTTACAGTTCTTTCTACATCAGTGGTAGATGTTATGGACTTGTTGACAGCAGGAATGAAGTAGTCCAGCAAATTCCGAGTAGACATCTCCTGCATTTCCTGTGGGAGATGTGGTGTGGGGTCCTTGACTTAGTGACCCATCATTTCCAGAGGCATGCTTTGTTTGCCAGGTCTTGTTGAGGTTATCTGAAAGAATCTTTCATCCACACTGCTTTTTATTTCCTATGTGGAACTCCTCGCTGATACTCGATGGTAAATTTGTGTGGTAACCGAAGGAAGAGTTGGCCAGTCACCAGACTGGTGAGCCACATCGTCAGGAAGGTAGAACTCCAGTAAACTATCAGCCTCTGTTTTGAGTATTGCTATATGAAAACAAATTTTCTTCTCCAATATTCACAGGTTTGACAGCGAGCAAAATATTTCCATTTCCCCTAGCAAACAGCTTGTCCTCATGTAATGACAGTTTTCCATCTGCAGGAACTGCCTTTTTGATACGACAAACCACCTGAGGTGAAAATGTAACTGACTTGCTTTCCTGTAAACCTGCCAAAAGTAAAATTATTTTGCCTGTAGCAAGAAATGTTTTCATGCCAGTGTATTCTCCAACTTTGCTAAAAGTTACATACTTCTGATTTTATCGGAACAGAAGAATAGCTGCAATGTATCTCTTGGCAAATTAACCTCTTGTGAATTGAGACAGCAGTTTTCTTTGGGAGTTCAGGTTTCATAGTCTCTGAAGAAAGCTGTGGCATGTCGAATTATGCATTGCCAGCACCTAAATTAAGGCTTCTAAGCCACAAGTACCTGCCTGAAAAGCAGACCCATTTCTGGAAATAAAGGGAACTGCAAATACACATTTTCAGCTAATTTTGAAGTCGAGGTATTTTTTAAAAATTGCTGTTTATATATAATTGCCTAACATATGCATTCATTTTGAAAATATTTCTGATTCAGAGGGTCATATATTTATTACAGGTGTTCCAATTACAGAGAGAGCTATTTCCAGAGTAGGTAAAGGTGAAATGGGAGGAAAGAAGAAATTAAAAAATTGCTTCTTAAGAGAAAGAATGAATCTGCATTGTAATGTGTTGGCCGACACCATCTTCTGACAAAGTCTGAGGCCAGTATCGAGTATAATTATTTATTTTAAAGTAAGGCAGTAGTTAAAATTGGCTTTTACTCTGGGACTTCTTTTTTCCACACACTGTGATTGTCTTTATATTGGAAGATATTTAATAAAAAAAAACATTGCTTCCCCTGACCTTGCCAGCATCCTGAGGGATTTGCAAGGTTGTATCATGTTTTTCAACTAGTTCAGAAGAATTCTGAACACTAAGGAAATTATCCACTGTGTGTCTGTGCTGACTTTGGACAGCGAGGGGACTCGCAAACTAGAGAGTATAAGCCACAGAAACCTGCAGGTTCCTTCCTACTCTGTGAGCTAAACTGATGGCAGTTTACCTTTCCAGAAACCTGCAGCTGTGAGAATATGTTGCTGTTAGACATGGCTGCTTCTTTACAGTGCATCCTATTTATGCAAAAATCTTTCTGTCATAATTCCTTTATGCCAAACAGCCCTGCCTCTTCTACCTGCAACCCATGAAGGCATTTCAAGTGCTTCTGCTTGGTTCTGTCATTCCCTGGGAAGGTAAGGTGTTACCCACCCCTACCCTTGGAAGGGAAGGTATTCCCTTTTAGAAGGCAGAGCGATGGCTTTATCCTTTCTGCTGGTGCAATTCTGTCTGCACTTCTTGAGCATGCTGAATTCAGGTGTGTTTGTGATGGGGAAGGGAAAAGCACTTTCCCATTTTTTTGGGTACTCCCCAACTTCCTTCATGATTGTAGAGGTAAAATAAGAATATTTTACCTAGTTCTTTACTGCTGGAAGGATGGAAATTTCTTTAACAAACTTCTATGTAGTGTGAAACAAAGTGAGAAGAAGATGAATCCGAGATACTAGAGTGTTCATCACCATTGCTTCCTAGGAGAAAGCTGTTTGTCCTGGTGAAATTGATATCAACAACAGAGTCTCTGTTGATTTTTGCAGAGCTGAGAAAATTTTTAGCATGAAATAATAAGCTTTTTTTTTCCTGCCTGTTTTGCTAGTTCTAATTGCATTCCATCAAGTAATGGAGCATCAGCCACAGCACATTAAAAAAGCCAATCTATATTCTGACCAGCTATGGACTTAGTAATTTGACACCTCTTTAAGTCAACATTATTTAAAATATTTTTAATCAAAACAATGTGAAAAATAGCAGATTAATACTCCACTAGAAAATTAGTGGAAGAATGTATAAAAGTGGGAGACAGTTAAAAAAAATTGCTGCTGAAAGAGATTCTCTTTAACAATATGCAATAGAGTGTATCTCTTTGACAGTCTAAAAATTGACATCTGAATCATCTTAAAATAATACAGTAAGAGCTGTCTAAATCTAGTCCATCAATGACTGTTCGGTGCCTGAAGTCCTAGAAAAAGCATTGCAATAACTCGAGTTATAATGGGCATTCAGAATTTCAAGATAGATGAGGGCAGAAGCATTTACATGATAAACATGCAGACCAGTGTTAAATCATGCCTTGACTTCTATGGAACCAACTAAAATCTCCCCAAAATTAAAATATTTAGAAGAGAATATTGTTTCACAAGAAATTAATTTTCAAAGACGTATTCCACATACTGATGTGTATTATGTACATAAATCATCTTGAAAGTATTTTGAACGCCACATTGGGTATAAACAAAGAGACATTACATTTTCTGTGTGAAAGAATTATTAGGCTGCAGCTGCAGATAGGGGCTGTGAATTTTTTGATTCTGACAATAAATCATTTCAATAGAGATTAAATACAAAATGTTTCAAGCCAAAACTGTAGGGAAATGTGTAGGTGCTGCCATCATATCCTTGAATATTCTACAAGAAAAAAAAAACCAAGATAATAAAAAAAATTAAAAGGTTCACCATGAAAAGGAAAAAATCTCAACCTAGAATTTCTGTTGGCAATAAAATTGCCAAGGTACTCCTGCCAAATTCTAAATTTCAGGGGGTTTCTTCATTGGAGCTGTTCAGTATAAAGCCAAAGGAGCACCGCTGCCATATTTACCTTGGAAGGCAGTACATACAAGTTAGGTGAAATAAATGCAGTATGAGAATCCTTAAAAATTCAGTTGTTTTAAACCAAGTCCATCAATGCAGTTGGCATCTCAGTACATAGAACTCACAGTGCATGTAGCAGTTGCTGCTCTACAGTGTCACCTTGCAAAGACCGGGCTTGTTCCAGAACCGAAATTCAGAGGAAAAGCAGGAGAGCTATCTGTGAGTCGAGAGGGGAGGGTGTGGGGGGCAGCAAGGGAGCAGGTGGAGTTTCATGGTAGCCTATGGAGACAGCACAATAAACCTTTGCAATTTCATAGAATGATATAATTGTTAAGGTTGGAAAAGACCCTTAAGATCATCAGGTCCATTTCAAATAAATGTTTTGTGTGTAGTAGGGACAGTACCAAAGTGGCACCTATCTACTATCACCGTCTTACTCTGTTGAGTTGTAATAGTTTGTAGGAGCCAACATTTAATGCATTTTATCACAGTTCCATTCCAGTCAATTCTTAGTAGTAAAAATTGTTCATAAATGGCTCTAACATACAGTTCCTAATACACATGGCTGATCTATGGAGTAGCTTTCCAGCAACAGCCAGGCAGTTTTGGAAGTGCTTCTTGGAGACATTCTAATTTGTAAATCCCCCTTGAAGTGTCATCCCTGCACTTGTATAGTGGAAGTTCTCTTGCTCAGTCTGTTTTCACTTCAGGCAAAATGACAAACTCATCCATTCCCTCCTTCCTCCTGGAAGCAGAAAAAGTATGGCTTAAGTATTCATAAGAACATACCCTTCTGGGAGATAATCCCCAGCCTCTAGGGAGAGCCCTGGATGAAGTTCCATTTTGGACCATGGATCATCATGTTAGCAGGCTCAGAGCATCTTCTGAAACTCTAAATCCTGCTGCTTTCTCCTTTACCACATATGTTGTTTCAAATCCTTGATTTCTTCAGCAACACATCACATCAATACAGTCTTTGTAACTCTGAGGTTTCCTTGCATGTAATATCTGAACGTTAGCAGTTTTGCTTTCTTGTTACTGTTCTGCAGTTGGAGAGGTACAGTGCCAGGGGTCAGAATCCCTGGTCTCTTGTCATTAAAAACTTTCTCATTTCAATCCTTTTTTTTTTAACTACAAGTGGTAGATTAGAAATAATGAGAACAGTGTGTTACTACATCTAAACCCAGATTTTACTGCAGGCAGCCTGTGCTCCACTCTCTAGGCTCCACATATGCAATGTCAATTGCATCATGCCTAGCAAAAATTAATTTGATCTTCATTATCTTTTGTTCAGCAAGGCTATCCCATCAGTGTCAGTGACCTGAGAATTGAAGTCTGTTATGGGTACATAAATTTCTTACAGCCACTTTAAATATGTCAGCACGATTTTAGCTGTAGGGGATCTTTTTTGATCATTAGCACATCATAATTTGTTTCACGTGACCTGAATTTTATGGCATATACCACAAACCCAGAGAAAGTTTTATTATTGTCTTGCCAGGATTTTTCAGTCCAAAAATAGTATTACTTTTCCTGGCTTCCATCACTCCATCACCTCCTCCACCCTAAATATCTTAAAAGCCTTCTCTTACTATAGCTAAGTGAAAACCTACCCTGAACTGAATGCTTACTCCCAAGCTGTATAAAAAGGCCCGGAGAAAATGGCTGTTAGAAACACCCTCTTCCTGTTTTGCAGATCTCATCCTGCATGACAGTACTGACAGTCACAGTTTCCCCTTTCATTTGCAGCCCAAGGATTTTAGCCTTCGTGCAAACCATTGCTGCTATTACCAATCCCAGCACTAGAAGGTTACGTGTCCAGGAAAGGATCCTTTCACAGGTACCTTAGTGGTGCGCTTACTTTTCACAGTACCTCAAGGCCAGGTTTCTTTGACTCACAGAATCACAGAATTGTAGGGGTTGGAAGGGACCTCCAGAGATCATAGAGTCCAACCCCCTGCCTAAGCAGGTTCCCTAGAACAGGTTGCACAGGTCAGCGTCCAGATAGGTCTTGAATGTCTCCAGAGAAGGAGACTCTACACCCCCCCTGGGCAGCCTGTCCCAGTGATCTGTCACCCTCACCATGAAGAAGTTCTTTCTCACATCAGTGCAGAACCTCCTGTGGTCCAGCTTGTGACCATTGCCCCTTGTCCTGTCCCCACAGGCCCCTGAGAAGAGGTTGAACATCTCCCTTTGTCTCCCACACTTCAGATATTGATAAACACTGATGAGATCCCCTCTCAGTCTTCTCCAGGCTGAACAGCCCCAGCTCACTCAGCCTTTCCTCACAGGGGAGATGCTCCAGGCCCTTCATCATCTTTGTGGCCTCCACTGGACTCTCTCCAGGAGATCCCTGTCTGGTTTGTACTGGGGAGCCCAGAACTGGCCACAGGACTCCAGGTGAGGCCTGACCAGGGCAGAGTAGAGGGGGAGGATCACCTCCTTCAACCTGCTGGCCACACTCCTCTTAATGCACCCCAGGATCCCATTGGCCTTCTTGGCCACCAGGGCACACTGCTGGCTCATGGCCAACCTGTCATCCTCCAGGACTTCCAGGTCCTTCTCTGCAGAGGTTCTCTCCAGAAGGTCACCCCCAGCCTGTACTGATACCTGTGGTTGTTCCTTCCCAGGTGCCAGACCTTGCACTTGCTTTTATTGACCCTCACCNGCATCCGGAACAAGCTGTTCCACCACCTTTCCAGGGACAGAGGTGCAACTGACTGGCCTGTAATTACCCAGGTCCTCTTTCTTGCTCTTTTTGAAGACTGAAGTGAGATTGTCTGATCTCCAGTCCTCAGGCACCTCTCCTGTTCTCCAAGACCTGTCAAAGATGGAGAGAGTGGCTCAGCAATCACCTCTGCCAGCTCCCTCAGCACACATGGATGCATCCCATCAGGGCCCGTGGATTTGTGGGCACTGATCCCACCTAGACGCTCCCAGACCACCTCCTCCTCAACTAGAGGAAAGTTCTCTATTTCCAAAACCATCTTTCTTCCTTCCAGGGTCCAGGAGACCTGAGAGGGAGTCTTTGAAGTGAAGACTGAAGCAAAGAAAGCATTCAGCATCTCCACCTTCCCAGCAACCCCCATTACCAGGACACACTCCTCGTTCAACAGGTGACCCACATTTTCCTTAGTCTTCCTCTTGCTGTTCACATACTTAAAAACCCCTTATTATTATCGTTTATGTTCTTTGCCAACTTCTTTTCCAGGTGGGCTTTAGCCTTCCTTGTCTCAACCCTGCAGACCCTGACAACTTCCCTATACTTCTTCCCAGTGGTCAGACCCTTTTTCCACAATTCATGGACCTTCTGCTTCCCTTTGAGTTTGTGCATGAGCTCCCTGCTCATCCACTCAAGTGTCCTGCCACCCTTCCCTGATTTTACTCCTAGGGACACACTGCTCTTGAGTTTGGAAGAAGCTCTGTGTAAACACTGCCTAGCTCTCAGAGGCCCCCTGACCTTCAGCCCAGCACATGTATGGTCTGGTAGCAGAGATTCTGAGGAGAAAAAGAGCGGTGAGTTCAGAGATGAAGCCTGCTGCTTTCACATCCCTTTGCTAGAATGAAGCTTGCTGGCTGTGCTCAATGAGGGCAGACTTTTACTGCCTTCCATTGCTCAGGATTCATGTAATTTGAACAAAGTAAGAAGAATCTGCCTTTCATCCTAAAGGAGATATTGTGATATTTCGTTCCTGCCAGTACTAGCTGTCCATCCTAGTTTACACGTGTTAACTGTTGCCTTTGGCTAAGAGCTCTCTAGGCATGGCATGCTGTCTTACTGCCCACTAATAAGATAGGGATGGTTATATTGCTGATCGCTGAAGGAAATTATTGCAATCAAAATAATTGATTAGAGTTAATGAATGTATCTGTCAGCTTGGAAGAGTTTGGCCGTTTGCTTGCTTAGTTGTTTGTTGTGATAGAATTAATGTAGACAAAAATGTTCATTTTGGCAAAATTAATAACTTCATGATCATATAACCAGCCTAACAAATTGGTTTTTAAAAAAAGTTTAATCGTGAAGAGCAGTAAATAGAAGATTATTAGCTATGCAGGGCTACAGCAATCACTGCTTTGTGACAACTACTTGACTGAGAAAGTGGTAGTTTCCAGAAGCAGTTCCAAAATGGTTGAGGTGGTTATTAGTGTGAAGCCGGTCAGTGGCCTAAGAGATGTATTATCCGATGGCTTTCACCGACTCATTCTCATGGCGATTACAACTGGGGATTTCTGCAGATGCAAGAGAAATGTTTCAGCCTTGCTGTTTTTCTTGTAATTAGCAGATTAGTGTGGGAAGATGTCATTGGGATATGGTGATGTTTCCTGATGTGTGGAAGGTAATGTTTCTGGGTGTAATCAGCAGCTTTTTAAAGTGAATTTTGCAGCCATAAGTTGACAAGATATCAAAGTAAAGCACTTCAGTAATTTTGTGTAGTTTATTTCATGTTGCCTCCCCATATTACAGAAGGATTATCCATTAACTGGATAGTCATTACAAGAGTTTAAAACAAAACTTGGTACGTATTCAATAAAGTATGTATTGGTTTTACTTAGCTTTGAAGAGTATGTGAAGAATTTCCTGCATGCAAGTTACCTTAATATCCCAATAAGCAAATTAATTTTGTCTTAGTGAGTACACATCCTGTGATTTCTGTATTGGGCAGAGTGCAAATATATAGAGCCATTTTCTCAACTGGTAAAAACAAGTACAATCTGCAGGGATTTCACAGCCATGAATTAGTATGTCCTAGGAATCTGCACATTATTTGCTTGATATCTGGGAAAAAATACTTTTGTGTGTATAACAGAGGGCTGTGAAAAAATGGAGTAATCAACTGCCAGAAGGCTGCCTAAACATTTCAGGGCCAGGTGGAAGAGGAAGTTCTCAGGGATCCTAAATATTAGGATCTATTTTCATCTTTGTAAAGCTGAAGCTCCAGAAGAGACAATTGGAGAAACCTAATTATTTGGTCATGATCTAATAAGGAAGAGCCTTTGAAGATGGAATGCCAGCAAAGGTGGAGTCAGGCTGTGTAACTGTAAGTCTTCAGACATTCCTCAGAAAGAGTCAGACTCTATTACTTCTGAGGCCTCTTTACTTTGATTTGTAGGCAGACACTCAACCACTGAGTAGCAGTGTATCTATCACTAAAATACTCAGAATTCTCTTGAGAAATTTCCATTCTGTCCATGAATAAATGAATTTATCTAATATCAAAACCTGAACTGGAAACATAGAGTGTACTGTAGTACTCGTTTCGTGCTAAAAAAAAAAAAAAAAA
>VXBZ01000787.1:839425-889281 GCA_013399135.1 Heliornis fulica
AAAAAAAAAAGATAAAAATACAAAAGTGATGAGGGAAGACATACAGTCTGGGACTTGTACCATTCTTTCAGAAGTTCTCATCCTACACACACAAACTGGAAGATGCCTAGAAGATTCCAAAACATATGTGAGCTGCTGAGAAGGACAAAGAAGACACTTTACAACTCTCCTAATACAAGAAACCAAACAAGAAGTGAACAAATAAAAGCACTGAGATACAAAACTGTACCAGTAACAATGAGACTGAACAGCAGCTGTCTTAGGCAAGAGAGAAAAATGAGGTGCAAGAAGGAGTGGTGATGTTACTGTGAGCTTGAGATGTCCCCACTCCAGGTCTTGAAGTAGCCAAAGCACTGTACGAAAGGAATTCAGTGGAAACAGCAGGAGCAGCTGTCATCGGGCAGCAAGGCAGGGCTAATGAAAAGTTCAAGGAATGTGCTAGTTTGACTAAAAATCTATGAAAATGCTGACTGAATTGGGACAGGCCCTGTAGTTCTAAAGGACATTAAGGTGTATTATGGGAACAGGATTCTTGAACTTGGGGCATAGTCAGCTTGCATGAATTTTAAACTTCCACTTGTGAGCAAAGTATCCGTGTGTAGAGGGCTGTCCCTCTGAGGGCCAGTCAACTGCTTGTGCTGACTACTGGATTGCAGACAAGCTTTCTGGGTGCTAGATAATCTCCTCAGGGTGCTTTTCTCATGACAGGTTGGACCATATGATCTTTAAAACTCCCTTGCAGCCCAGGCTTTTCTGTGATTCTGAGCCATGCAGGTGAGGTCTGTGTATGTGGGAAGAGGACAGAGATGGGGTATCCTCCTAGAACAGGCAGCACACTGCAGTAAGAGCTGTCTCCACATGGGAGCACCTAGCAGAGGAGCCAGACTCAAGGGGTCATTGGGGACAATGGCAGCAAGAGGGAATATGGCTGCAAGACCCTGCCAGAAGAGAAATATGGGAAGCCTTAGGAGAGCTGCCAGGCAAGAATCAGTAGAGGACTAAGGAAAAATGACCTCATAAGCCAGAGCCAGAGTCAAACTCCTTAGGCGTGACTAGACACCCTTGTGCGCTTACTAACCCCCGTGCTTGGTGTCCTAAGAAAGAGACTGGTTGGTGCTACCCTGAGTGGGGAGATGCTGCTGATGAGCCACTTCCTGAATTGGGTTCAGTAATCGAACCAGCAGACAGTACTGCCAGCTGTTCCTTATGTATGCCAATATGCACATTCATTTCCATATGATCCAAAGGTATTTTCCCCTCAGTTTAGTACCTCTGAATCTTTAATGAACAGCAATACCTGAAAGGACCTGGGTTGTTTTAGGATAGGTAACAAACCCAAAAACCATAAATTGAGTCATGCTTATAACAGTTTAGGAGCAAAATAGTTGAGGTTCTTTTTATGTCCTATATCTTACAGGAATTTCTCCTGAGTTCTGGCAGTTCACAAAAACTTTTGAACTCTTTTTGGCATTTCAACATGCATCCATCTACATGCTCTGCAAAGGAGCTGAGTCAATAGGGAAAATAGCTGTTCTGCAATTCACACTTTGGGTCTTCAGTGTGCTTTTACACTACTCTTAGTATAGAACTGAAAGGGACCACAGGAATATTCAGAGTATGATCCCCAATTTTATGAGATCATTTACATTTTCTTTCTTACTTAACTGAAAATGTTTTTCTGTAATGGTAGGAGCGATGTTTTTATGATCTGACCATAACAGTTCACATTTCCTGGTGAACATATTCAGGGTGATGGCAAGTTCCACTAAATACGGGTTTCCTGTAAGAAGGTTCAGCCTCAACTCTAGTCTGTTAAAGGAGAAAAAAAACCCCATGTTACAGGAACAGATGGTGCAGCCTTTTTTTCCTCATGTTGCTTGAGATGGAGGTTCTGAGACTATTTCTTTTTTGAAGAACTGTACATTTTGGTGGCAGTGCTACGCAAGCCTGGCTCTGAGCTTGGTTTTTAATACATAACATGGTACTGAAAAAGCAGAGCTAGTAGAGGAAATATCCAAGTCCTTCAGGAGACTATATTTCATGTTTTTATTCTTTTTGTAGAAAAACAACTACTTATGAACATTTTGCTAAATATTTAACTGTTTCTCTCAAGTATGCTTAGTGTAATTTAACAGGATTGTCAATGGCCTGTTTTTAGTATAGTTCAACTTATTCCTTGCTGCTTACAATTCCTGCAACGTATGATGTCATATTTTGGATGAAATCAATAAGTCATCTTGATAGGAATTGAAATCATCTCCATGAAATACTAAAAATCCAGATTACTGTGAGAAATAGCAGTGTCTTCTAACAGATACAAAATAGTGCTTCTAAGAAATAAAGATTAAACACCGTAAACGAACCCCTGTGTGGAGCATGGGTGCATGCTCCCCTGCAGGAGTCAGCTTCAGAGAAAGGAAGGGATAACGGGATCGCCCTTGGGCTGAAGCATGCAGTGAGCACTGGGACATTCTTGAGTTAGCAGCTGGGAACTAATGTGTGTTTTCTGACCCTGAGTTGCAGGGCTGACTTTAAGCTATGTTCCTCTCCTGTTTAACCTGCCTGCAGTTGGAATTGCATTGCAGATCAGGAATGCTTTTGATTCATGTTTTAAATCAGTCCTTGTTTAGAAGGTTCATTTCAGTAAGAATAAAGTGTGTGGTTTGTATTCTTAAAGCCTGCAGTTGTAATTATTGAGGATGGTTACATTCCTCATGTTAGCATTATCTTGTGGTAATATATAATTATAGTCACAAATTATTAAGAGAAATTATTACACTTTGGTATTACAAGTGAAAGACGTGGTAATGAGGTATATTAGCTGAAAGTACAAGAGAAAAACGGTAAGTGGAAACAGCAACATATTTTCACTTTGAAAGAAAATTCGTATCAAAGTGTTTCTCTTGTACTTGTTAGCTACCTGCTTTTTGTGGAGGAGGGAAGGGGGAGGTTTTTCAGACTGTTATAGAGACAGGTAAAGCAACTAGGTTTTTAATTTCAAGGTGAGCCAGATAGTGTTTTAAGTAGGAAAACCTGATTTCTATCTCTGTTTCCATAGCTTTCTGTTGAAACTGCTTCAGAACAAGGTATTATTCTAAGCTAAGAAGTAGAAGTATTCTTTTAAAATTATTATTACTAACATAATAAAAATACAAGTAAAATGAATTAGATGTGATAATTTGCAAAATGTAGCACTATATAGGAATTTGATTTCCTGGAAGAGCATTTTGATCTCAGAGGTTTTCCAAGTGAGAGGGGCAGAAGGATTACTCTGCTGTTGCCCATCGTTACCTGGGCAGCAAGGTGCATTTAAACATGCAACAAATGCTATTATTTCTCATGTCTAGTTGTTAAATCAGATTGCAAAAGTACATACACTGAAGAAGGTTTCTCCTATACACATGCATCCAGTTTTAGGTTCTGCTTCCTTCTGTATTGCTTTTAGTGAGTGCAATTCTGTGAAAGATTTCAGGTGCATTTTAATTCGGCTGTATATTTTTGTTATGATTTTGTGGTTCAGATGTCTCCATGTATGATAGGAAAGCTTTGTTCTTCTACCCTAACTTCATATATTCCAGCAAAGCAATCCTCAGAATAAGCAGTGTTACATTGCTCTTTCACTGGAGAGGCAAACTGGCTATAGTTTGGGTTTCATTTAAATGTTCCTTAACTATCTGAATTTACCTCTGTGTGTAAATATGATATACACACATAGAATACATGTCCAAAATAGAACTAGTAGTTCCTCCCATTTTCCCCAAATAAAACACATTTCTTAATCAAAGCTTTTCTGCTATAACCAAGGTAAACCAGTCCATTTTAGACTAACAGTTCCAAAATTAAAAGAGTGACACTTGACCAGTTGTCTTGAAATTTTACAGGAGATCAGTCCTCATTCTTCAAAGAGAAGCTAGGCCTTTGAAAGAAGTTTAGAGGTAATGCACGGGGAAAACTGGAAATACAAACATGAGATGTATTTAGCAATCTCTCCGTAAGAAGTTCATTCTCTAATTAAACCCTGAAGAGTCAAAGCTTTGTGTGTTCAACATGCTTCTAGGCCAGATTTATGACACTATGCAAAAAGGACCTGTCTAAGAGCCAAAGCTAGAATAGCTTTTTTAGCTGTATTTTAATTAGTGTTTCTTTCTTGAAAGCCCTAAGATGCGTCTAAGTGCTTAATATTCTCCTGCCACACTGTGTCTGTAAAACTGAGGCACTGAAGAGAAAAACTAGAGACCTTTAATGGTCTTAAAAACATTATCTAAATCACCAAGCTCTTAACTGAGTGTGAAATGTATTTAAGATACTAAAAATCTGATGCTGATATTGTATTAACAAAAGTGAGTGGCCATAACTATTTCAAGAGAGCTCAGAAGCACTGAGCTGTGTGCAGCCCTTTGCTGGTGACTGAGCCATGGCAAAGTTCTCTTTTTCTCTTGATTACTCAGTATTTACAACCTGGGTTTGGGTTTTTTTTCCAGTGATCTTTACTGGTTGGTCAAAGGGCAAGAAATGTGGATTTTGGTGTTGAACTGGCTACATGTGAATAAAGGCCTGTCTCATCAATCCTGGTAACATCTTGCTCTGTGGTTGTTCAATCCTCTGTTCATTCAAAAATTGGTATCGTGGCATTGGGAAGTTTTTAACTTAACTGACAAAACATCGTCAAAAAAACCCTAACAAGACTTAAAGTTGAGTAAAATCAGTAAGAATTTTTTCCCATTTGATTTGTGACAGGAAAAATTGCTAGATTTAATTTTTTTAGCATCCATGCTAGTGAGGTTTTTTTTTTTTTGCTTAGATTTTCTTGTATATGAACTACAGTTATTTTTTTTTTTGTGTGTCTAGCTCCAAGAAGGAAAAACAGGCTTTTAACTGGGGGGGGGAAGGGTCCCACCTGTTCTGCAAAAGCCTGTGCTGCCACATATACATAGCTGCTATTTCCACCTGCTGTACTGATAAATAAGTTAGGATCACCAAAAGAATATTTGCATTGCTAATAAGATTAGAAATATGTTTGCTGTCAGCAATAAATTATTCATTGCTTTTTATATCTTCTGCTCTTGAGCAGAGACACGTGTGTCTAATTCTTATAAAAGCTAACAAAACTCTCAAAGTGAATTCTTTCACTTTGAAATGTTTTGTCTACTGTTTAATTTTTTGCTTTTCTGATTTTTTTAATTCCATGTATTTTTGGGACTGGTTAGTTTGGGTTCTGAAGTTTGTGTTGGGGTGTTTGGTTTGGTTTTATTGTGGTGTTTTTTTGAAAGGAGCCAAACTCAGTATAGGTTATTATGCATGATACTCCATCTGATTTGCTACAGTAAATCTGTGTAGTACAGACTGCCTTTCCAGTGTATGCTTCTGCTGCCTAAATGTAACAAGGCTGTCAGACATCCAGCACTCACAGGCGTGATGGCAATAAAGCAAAATAATAATAACTGAGAAAAGTGACAGTGGATCAAATGAATATTGACATAAAATGAATAGCATTAAATAACAATTCCTCTTGCTCTGAAACACTACTCAAAGCTTTTCTAAACATCTGTTTGCTGCATTTGCTATGCATAGAATAGACACCCATGAATCCACTAAAAACCAGTGATGGACTAGAAAAAGGCAAATGGCAAAGGCTGGGTTGCACCAGCCCTGTGGTGACATTCTGATGTTTCTGCAGATGGGAAGAAGTGTGTAGTCATTAATGTATTAAGTATGTAATATAATGTAGTATGCAAAACCTCACAAGGTAGGGAATTTGTTTCCAGCATCAGGTGTTTGTTACAGTTCTTCGACTTTTCTCTAAGTACTCCTTTCTTCCTCTTTTTCCTCCTTTTTCACTGAGCTTATTTTCAATGTTTTCTTGATGTTTTCTGTTTTTCTTAGTGAGAACTTCTAAATTTGATATTTTTTCCTCAGACTTGCAAGGCTTGAGTTGTATTTAGTTCTGTTTTCTTTCTTTTCTGTTTCAAATACTTCTATATGTTGTAAAGTGCCTGGGAATCAGTTACTCATCAGTCTCTGGGTTACAGTCATCAGATAACTGATGGCTGTTTCAGCAGAACATTGTGGTTGTTTAAGAACACACACCACCTATTCTCCAAATTAACAGCCACCTATGTAGGGAAATCTGTTAGACAATTACTTCCTGTAATAGTTTAGATTTTGGCTTTTCATTAGTTAAAACAAAATGAAAAGATATTGACTGCACAGACAAGGACTAATCTTAAACATTTTATTAGTTTCAATAAACTGATAACCTCTAAGGTCTGACTTCAAAGTGTGTTTTGGCAATGCTAAAACCAAAATGGATCAGAGATTTACTGACTTGATCGGAAGCTCTTAGCATGGGGCACGAATAGGTTGTAGAGCATTCTCCTGTGGATCAGGGTAGAGCAAACCTTTTGTGGATTATAACCTAAGACTTTACTCCTATGACACAGCTAGTAGGTTGAATTATGTTTAGTCCTGTATGATGAAAATTATGATTTATTTCAGTTTCAACTTTGTGGAATAATAGAATTTCTCGCTGGTGCTGCCTGAATGTAAATGTGATGGATGCAGCTCGTGTTCTTCATTCATGCTCACTGCAAACAATGGGACGGTGTTGGACAGAGTGTGCCAAACCACTGCAGTTACCAGAGGGGATTAAGTGCTTATTTGGCTTTGGAAAATTGGACTTCTATGGTTTAAAGGATCACTAGTACTTAGAGGAATGTGTTTTGACTACAGAATACTTTGCTTCCAAGTTTTTCTGCTAGGCCTCCTGTAAAATGCAAAGATGGGAGTAATAATGTGTATTGCATAAAGAGCGCTTCATACTTTCCCTGTTCTGTACAGTGGAAATGGATCATGCTGACTGGACATTGATTGCAGTGAATGAAAGCCAGTGTGTCAAGCTCAAGCAAGTAATTCAAGACAGTTATTGTGCACTGTCTAGCAGGTCCCTACACCTTTTTATAATACTCCCTATAGGCAGCTGCTAATTAGTATGCTGAGAATCAAGAGAGATAAGCTGGTAGTTAGAGACACCACAGAGAGTCCTTTAAATCAGTTTATTAGAGTCTTCACAGAAATGAATTCCAAGCATTTTGGTGTGAAATGTAGCTAAATAATATCCTGCTGAAGTAAGCATTGGTCAAATCACCTTTACGTTGCAGCTATTCCTTCACTGCTGTTAGGACTGATAGTGATAAAAAAGTATCTTGGAACATGGCAAGCTTTGCTGGACTTAACTTTTTTTTTTCCTCCTTCATCTTAGTTACCTTTCACTGCTTCATATACAGCTCTGTCAAGTGTCTCCATTAGGGGGAATTCTTAAATGACGGTTACAGCTCTGCTTATACTCACTAGGTCTCCCCAGAATGCTGTTTGCATGTGAATCTCTAAAGGTAGTCCTTTTCCCTGTTGTTTGTAAGCAGCTTGTAAATGCTGCAAAGCATCTGCTGTTAACAAATATTTGCCAGATTGTTTGCACAACCAAATCTGAGATTAAAATACACTGTCTGATAGGCATCTTGTTTGTGAGAAGTCCTGTAAGATGTTGAAAAAACTTTGCTGTGACTTACAATGCAAACAGAAACTTCTTTCTGCAGTTATTTGTAACTGATTAGTAAGATTGGCAAACATGGCTGAACAAAACACATGCTTAATATCTGCCTACTAATTTGCACACAAACAGAGAAAACCAGGGTAATTTAGACAGCAAATCAAATACTCAAAAGCTATAAACTTCCACAATTGCAATAACACTTAATTTAGCCCCTTCACTCCTTGCAGTGTGATACTACACTCAACTTCATGGTCACATACTCTTTCTGCACAAAGCATGTGCCTCATTCATTGCTTGGGGAAGTCGGTGCACTCTCCTCCTCCCCCAGTGGATGCTGGGACACTACCTGCTCTGAAGACAAAGGATTACTTTCCTCATAAACTTCACAGGTACCCATAACTACATTTTCCAAATTCTTCTTTGTTGTAACTTTAATAACTTTGTTAAACCTATCTGGTACATTCCTGAAACTTATTCAAGAACAAACACCTTGTAGTTAGAGTCAGACCTTCAGTCCCCCAGGGTCCCAGCACTGCGTACAGGGAGAACCTTTCCCTCCCCCTTCCAGGCCCGTGCCATCTGTGCTGCTGAGATGTTGCTGTTGGGAATTACTCTGTACCTGCAGCAATTCCAGAAGGATTGAGGCACTTTGAGGTTTCGCAGGCTGGCACAGAGGGTGGAAGGTGGGTTAAATTACAGACTGTGAAAGGAATTTGCCCAGTGCATAGAGAATGCTCTGCCTGTGTCCTTCAAGCTTTAGGTTCCTTCTGCACCACCTTTCCATCCTGCCTTGCAATGAATCCTTTCTGTCAGACTCCTCATACTAGTCCCTTTTTCCTCATGAGGACTATGCAAGTCAGTCCAACTAAGGATTTTTTACACTTCTTCACACCTTTTAAACTCAAGCCTTCAGATGGTCTTGTGAGCTTTTTGTCCAGTCTGTATATTTGCTCTTTGTTCTATACTAAGAGATATGTTGACATAGCCCTGTTCAAAGAGATAGTAAAAAAAGATATCCATGACAGAAAGGAAAAGCTTCTTTCCAGTCTTTCTTCAACAAGGTAAGAGTACGAAGGCATTTCATACAAGTCACCATTATTCTGTATCTTTGGGATGTGCAGGTGGAGCCAACCATCATTTTCCTCAGCTATGTTACAAATGCCTGAGTAATTCTTCCTTGGATTTTAAAGTCAGTCTTGGACAGATTTATAACTTAGGAAGGCTTTAGACAAAATCATTACATTTTTGAGAAATATTGTATCCTTATAAATGGACTCATTAAATAAGATAAAAATTGAAGAATTTCAGCATTACTAAATACTTAAATGCTGTCACCTGTGCTTGCTTACAGTGCTTTCATAAGAGCTGGAATTTGATTTGCTTGAATACTCTTCTTGGCATATTTATCACCTTTTATACATCATTTCATGTGTTTAGTATATATTATGCTAAAATTGAAAGTAATTATACAGTGTTAATGTAAAACTTGTTTCCATGATGGTTGTGACGAGAGGTTCTGTTGATAGCCCTGCTTAGATTACCTGTGCAACACTGCTGCAGTCCTCAGGTCTGTCTTCCTTTCCAGCATGTGGCACAGTCATGGTGCTGGAAGGTGTGTGTGATGCATCCAGGCACTTGATGGGAAAGAGCCGCAGCACTGTGTCAAAGCTGGGACACATGCTGCTGTGCACAGCCCGTTGGGGAGCAGACTTGCTCGTGGTGACACATTATCCTGGCTCCCAACGTTGCTAGTTTGTCAGTCACTGTGGTTATGCCATGAATCCAGGTAAAAATGCAGATGATCTGTACTTAAACATACATGATGACTTCCTAGCAAAATAAAAACCAACCCTGAGTTATGGCATATAAAGAAAACAAAGCTTTATAGTTATAATCAATAATATTTAATTTACTTGAAGGGCTGTCATTACATTATAGCACAGTTATTTTGAATGAATGTCTTATAAGTGTCTTTACATATGCTTTCAGTTCTTACATACAGAGTTTAATTTACTATTTTTTTGGCTCTAGTCTCATGTTATTTTACTTAAATACATATATCTTTCTAGAGTGAAAAAAAAAAAATTCAAGTCTGAAGCTGTACATTAGCATGTTAAAATCTGCAATGTGAAAAAAAAAGGAAAGTAAAATGGCTAGCATTAACATTTACAGGACAAAAAAATCGTGACAAAGAGAGAAATGTGCCAGAGGTCATCTGGGGTAAATAATCTATGACATAATTTTGTATAATTTAATTCGTTTTCTTTGTCAGTGATTATGTGGATAAGAAGCAATGAGCTTCAATTTCAGAAACAAATAACCAAAAAAAACCTCAAAACATTTCACATTATTTATTAGAAACTATTCATAACAGAAATTATTGAAAGTAGGTTGCCTGGAAAAGCTGTAGTTTCTCTGGTATTGGAGATATTTAAGAACATTAGACACAGATGTGTCAGACATAAATTGAGGCAGCTGGCAAGGGGATACAATAAATAAATAAGCCCTGTTTCTTGTGACTGGAAACTGTGAAGGCATTGAAGAACTAAAATGGAATTATTATATTTTTAGTTTCATGTACAGAAATACAGGAAAATAATTACACAACAGGTGGTTGGGAATTTATGGGCCGTTCCAAGGAGAATTTTACTGAGCTGATTTCTCAATAATAGTACTACAAGTTGGCAAATTAATTTGAGGGAGTTCAGTAATAGACAGGGATTGAGATAAATGGAAAAAATCTTAATGAAATGTGGACATTTTTCTCTTTGGAATCAAAATCTGCTTTTTACTCACTTAACTCCGGTGAGGTCCATTGAAAATCTCAGTTTCTGGTACTATTTCTTAACTGGCTTATGAAACCTGTCTGACTACAGGGAAATGAAAAGTAGTGTTACAGAATGGGTTTTCTTCTCTACTAGTCTCTGCTTTAAAGGGCAATTAACTTGTTATGAAGGAATTAGGGTGGCTAGTGGACTTCCACTCTGCTTAAATGCCATCTTTGTGGCCTATCCTGTAAGCATCTATCACAGCCCTTGACCACAGAAGTTTGAAAACTGAAGAAAGGTAGAAACAAGCTAAGAACAACTAAAGACATAACTTCTTACAACTGAGAATTGTGCAAGTGCCTTCAGGGACATAGGCATCCATTTCCTGTTCAAATGCTGTCTGTAGATGCTAGTGTCTAACCTCTTTCGGCAGATACGCCCCAGAGGTTTAGGACTGCTCAGTAGTGGAGTGGAAAAGGAACCTGTCCTCATACATCTGTGTACATTTAAATATTCCAAAAGCAAGTTAAAGTGTAATTTTCTTGGTGTACAAGGTCACAGTGCAGTTCAGATTTGCAGGCTGCCCTCAATCAAACCTTCTCCTGATGACTCTCTGACAATGCCTCATAATGCCTCAAAAGGTAAAGCGGCATCCCAACATTTCTGAGAGATTTCAGTTTAAGGCCCATGTTCTTAACTCTGTATAGGAATACAGTTCTCCCTTAGGGACAGAAATGAAAGGGCTGTGAAATAAATGTGAATGTGACTTATTAGCCTCATGATAGCAATCTATTTTCTTACGTTACTGTCTCCATAGGAACTGTTTGTGGCTTTGTCCCCAAAATGTCTGCTTCAAATAACTCTAAGAATGTTGTTTCTGGTTTTGAGTGCTGCTGGTTTCGACCTAAGAAAGGCAGAATATCTAATGCATATTATTTGAAATAGAAATATTACCATTTATCAGTGCTTATGCCTCAAACCAACTAATATGGGGCTTCTGGTATTAATTTCTTCTACATCAACTGAATGAAACTGGATTTGATACTAGTATTTCCCCTCTCAGAACTGAAACATGTTCTATGCCAAGTAATGTGGTAAAGAAAGTACTATATAACTGAAATTTATAGGTTTTGGATACAGCTAATTACCTTTCCAGGGGCTACAGGAGCTGCAGGGGTTGCTATTTTGGTGTTCTGCTGAGTTTATCATCATCATTATTTCAGCTCTTTGACGATAAATCCTTAGACAGTGCAGACACATCCACAACTTTTTATTTTCAAGCTGGGCAAAGGCCTTTATGACATTAGTGAAAGTGGTGTTTGTTTCTGATGAACCTTGCCAGGACCATTATGCTCCAGAGAACTTTAGGGACCTTCTCTACCTGCAAAGGAACTTCCAGTTTCTGCTCTGTGCCTCCCTTGTATGTAATGTCCCTCTGGAGCCAATGTCACCTACTTAAGGGTGTGGTTCTGTGGCAGTTTCAGCCTATAGATGCATGTTCACATTAAGACACCATTTTCTTTGTGCATAAGGCAAAATTTGCCTAAACAGGCAGCAGCAATGACGTGACCGTTAAGCAAGACTAGATGAGCCTGCAGTGGCTTTCATTGCATGTCATGTTGCTGGTGGTCAGAGTTCAGACTGGGAACATGCTGATAGAGAGAAATACAGCGTTGTCCAGAGCACTGTTTTTTCCACCTCTTGTATTTTTATTACTGATGAATGAAAGGCAGTTTTTGTTTCAATACAAATTAAATTAGTCGTTATAATATTGATTTCGGCTGGGCTAGTAGCAGCAAGCAATTACAGTAAGTGGGAATTTAAAAGGTCTATTACTGGCCATTTTAATTTACAAATGGCCTGGTTAAAAATTTCTTGCACGGGAGAAGGACCTGATAGGCTTAGGAGGAAACTTTCTGAGCACAGGCACTGCAGCATGTAGCCAGAAGTCATGGAGCTTGACAAATATATTTATGTCCTGTGTTTTGGAGAAATTACAATCTAAATGGAGATGTTTTGGATAGGAGGTCTTTGACATGGATGTGGCACTTCAGTGCATTGTCTACAGGTATTTTAAAAACATCAGATTAAGCTGACAGGAGAAATTACAAGAAGTGATTTGAGAAGGTAGAAGTAATAGTAATGGGAAGAAGTTCTTGAGGGGGGGAGATTTACTTGCATTGGAACTGAGACACAGCAATAGGATTCTCAGTGTGGTGGTTAACACACTTACTTCATGGTCATAGGGAATATTTAAATTTGTTTAAGCAAAGTCCAAAACAGAAAAGGGAAGGGGAAAAAGATGAAAGATGGGCTAAAGCTTATGTAGGCTAAAGCCTATAGAATTAATGGCAAAACTTTTCTATTTCCCATCTTCCCCCTGTTTTCAAAAGCCCTCTGACATGACTTTATGTGAGACCTGAATCTTGCACCTTCTACTGCCAGCTTGCTCATCTACTGATCAATCAAGCTGATATTTCTGCTCTCAGTTAGCCTGGACACAAGAAGAGTTGGCTGAAAGAATATTAATGAGTTTTCTGGCTGCACAGGAAAAGCATGAACTGCTGCCTTGGTGGCAAGGTAGGCACCATGCAGAGGTAGCTTGTATGCATTTTCAAGAAGGGAACATTTATTTTTAAATTTTATTTTTAAAAAGGAAAATATTGGAAAAGGGTAGCATCTTACAGGGGTGTGTGTGTGTATATGTAATTTTGTTAAAGTTAAAAGATGTTGATTTATTGCAGCTAAGCATGTAACCCTGTCTCTGGAGCTGTTTCTTAATGTCAATGTCTGTTTCATTTCAAGGGTGTAAAAATCTTTAGGAGAGATTCAGAACTATAGAGCAATAGTATGAAATCCAGTCAGATCCATGGGTATGAAGGTTATTCTAAATTGTATTTGTTCAAGTGATATTTGTGTAAAGGCTTCAGTATGTTGCTGGTTCTGGGTCTGCCTCCTCACATCGGTAACCAGGAGAACAGCAGACAAACGTGACAGCCAGCCTCAGGTTGAAAAGCCTTTCTCATTTCTCTGCACTGGGTGATGTTCCTGGGGCTGCTACTGGGGGGAAACCAGGCTTCGTTGCACAGAAGCAGCAGAAGCTCCCTGTATTTGGGGATCTTGCAGAGCTGCCTGTTTTTAAGGTTTTCAGTGTGCTGAAAATTTAAGGCACAAAATGTTTGCATAAGTTATAAATTGCAGTGCAGTCTGTTTAGGTATATCTTGTGATTGATCTCATATAATCAGAGACGATGATTCACTGAGCACTTTTAAAATATTAATTTTCACATCCGCTAGAAAGTATCCCAGGAACTCAGGAAGCTGGTCTGCTCAGTTCTGACGGAGAAGCAGCACATCAGCAAACAGCTTTTGGCACTGAAGCACATTATTAATGTATAGCTTGGTTGTTTACTTAGAATGAAAAATATTTTTATAATACTATAGAGGATACCTGCAAATTATATCCTCTTCCATCTGTAAACGATCCAAACATCTAAACTTTGTGAACTCAGCAGACTTATTTGTCTAACAAGAAAAAGAGAATGGTGCTTGGCATATGTAAAAACTTTACAAAGTATCCTTGGCAGATACAAAATTTTAATAATATCTAACAGTTTATTAAAAAAAAAAAAAATCCAGACAGGTGGATTTTATTTTAATTACCCAAGAGTGGTTCTGTAATAGAAACAGTAAGGAAGAAATTGCAACTGAAATAAGATATACTTATCTTTTTGTTGTTGTTGTTATTTGTTTATTTATTACAGGTATAAAATTGTATTATTTTATTTATGTGACTGAGTTTATTCTAAATAGTGTTCTTAAGGAATATTTCCATGGTTTTGTACCTGTAGTTAGACAGGGAATTCCACAATGTTTGAAGTTGATAGTGTGTTTATGTGAAATGATGAAGTGTCTGAAAAAGACATTTGCCAGCTTTAGCACAAGAGATTTACATAGGAAGATAGGGCAGACAGGAGATCAGGCTTAATCGATACGGAGAATAATAAAGGTACTAGTAGCAGTCTAAAGTGACTGGGAAAAGGCATGAAACATTTTCCCCAGACAGTACATTTCCAAAAGACAACACTTCATCAGAAATGAAAGGAAAAGGAAAATGGAACTGCATCCTAAAATCAAACTGGAGTACTGCAGTATCTATATTTTAGGCTCCTAGTCATTGCAATGTAGAGCACAGGATCCGTCCCATGCGTTTTGATTCCTTGTGGAGAGGGGCACCAGCTAGAGTGAGGCAGGAGCTCCACAGGGTAAACAGGCTCAGTTGGGAGCTGCTTGGCCTAGCCAAGGTGGGAGTACCAGAGTCTGAGGAGGGGTTTAGCCCTCCTTGTTAAATGCCACAGTACAGCCCACAAAACCAGATGTGGCTGGGAGCCTTCTAGCACAAAGATGTGAAAACAAAATATCTGTCCCCACACCTTTTCAAGGGAAGAACAATTAAAATTATGAATAATTGGCAATTATGAAACTCCCTTTTATGTAAGTAGTAAATCATTGAGCAAGACTGAAAGCCGAGATTCGCATTTGTGGGACAGTATCTCAGGGCACCTACCTGCTGGGGGACAGCTGAACCATTGAGACAACCTGCTTTGGAGTATGAAGGTCTTTACACACTTGGCTGGAGCCAAAGAAAGTGTCTGTTTAAGTAAGGGAAGTTATTTCTTTCAGTTGTGTTTGGCTGGGGTAAAAGCCTGGGCAGGATGCCTCTGGCTAGTTGGAGAACAAAACCGGGTCAGTTCCTTGCTGCAGGGACTGCAGGATTCCCTGGCCAGAGAATCAACAGTGGACTGCTCAGCTCTCGGGATGACAAAACCTCTGAGCATGGGTTGGAGCAGAACTGTCCAGGGAGCTTTTAATGCATGGGCAAGCCTTTGAAGTGGGACAGCAACATCAGGATTTGGGCATCTTGAAGTCATGAGACTACTCATTTGGATTCGAGGGGAGGAGGTGGCAGTTAATGATTTCTCCATTTGATCAGAAGAATCTCTGTAGCCCTTAAATCCTTTCTAAATCCTTGTAGGGAACTGGCCCATCTTTTTTAGTTTTATTCTGTGCTTGATGGCCATGAAATATTGGAAGGAAATTAGATGTGATAATGCCATCAGGAGTCTATAAATAGCATTACAGTCTCTGTTATGATTGCAGCTGTGCTCCACGTTGAGCCGGAGCAGGAGTGAGGTGAATGTGCTGCTGGGAGAGGAGTTCAGGCACAGGGACTACGCCGTCAGTGGCTCGCTTGTGGCAATGTCAAACAAGGGTACAGGGCACCAGTGCACCATCACACCGTACTCGGGTGCCTTTCCAGACATGGGCACACTAGTGAAGCCCCAGCACATAGATGTGTGTGTGGTGTTCCTCACTGCATGTGAGTATTCCCAGTTGTAAACGGGAAGAGAGAGCTGCCAGGATGTCACAGGGGACACTGTGTCCAGTTATAGTCAGCAGGGAACTTGGCCAGTAGTTTGAGCGAGGCCAGACTTTCATTTCTTATCCAGGTTGGCAGGGTAATTTAGGTCTAATATTCTTTGACTCCACCGTCCTGTTCATTCAGGGATTTAGGGATTTTCCTTTTTTTCATCTGGAAGAATCAAATTTCAGTCATCTTTTTCAGACATTTTCTTCCTCAGTTCTACAGAGATTTGTACTCAAACTATCAGGGGCTACAAATTCCACATTTTCTTTGTGATTATATCATCCAATATTTGGTCAAAAATTATCATAGTTTACCATCTTTATTGTAAATTAGACACTCTGCACATTGAGACAGATGCTGGAATTTCAGATGGGAAAGGGGGTAGGTAGAGAAATCCAACGGCTGCTGCTGGTAACATCCCAGTAGCTGGCCAGTTTCATCCCAGTAGCTGGCCAGGGAGTACGAATAGCTCCAGGTACAGGACTGTGTGAATCCTTGTGAATTGCAGACCCCATGGAATTTGAATGTAAGTGTGTAAGCAGTGTTGTGGAGGCATTTCAAAAGGCTGAGGTTTTGTTGCCTTGCTCCTCAGCAACTCTGCTTCATGTGTGTGTGTTGGGGGCAGATATTTTTAAAGTGCTTGGATGCAGTGGTAATAAAAGGGAAGGGGTTGGATCAAAACACTGAAAAATAGCAAACTTTATGTTTCTACAAGGAAGTTACTAATGACAAGGAATAACTAATTAAGAATTTTAATAACCATCATTGAAAACATGACAGCTCTTTTTCTTTCTTACCCTTTGTTATTGTATAATATTACAGATACATAACACACCAAATAGTAGAAAACTCTGTCAAATTCCTTATAATTTAGCCTTAGAAAGTGAAGATACTTTATATTGTAATTCTAAATTGAGAAAAATAGTGCTTAATGTGCATTGTGTCACAAGTTGCTCCTGAACAGAAATAGGTGGTTTAATTTGAATGATATCTTTCCTTTGTGTACTGTTCAAGTAGTTCATGTAGTTCTTGTGTTCTCCCCCACTTCAGAAGCTGGCTGTGTTACCAGCTGAAGATAATATTGAAAAACTTACCATAAAGGCTTCTCTGTTTCAGGGGATGTAAGCTGTGTTTATAAAACAAATAGGATTGGATTGCTTATACAAGCTGATTTGTTATATAATATTAGGGTATTTTGAATTGTAAATATGAGAAGTTCTGGTTTTGGGGGACCTTACTGATATTTTTCAACTGCTGCACAGAAATGCTTTTGTGTGGTTTTGATGCATTTTTGAAGCAGAGAATATAAGGGTGGTATAATCAGGTTCCATTTGTATGTCTCCTAGACTGCTTGTCTTAATTTTCATGTCAGCTACATTATCCTTGTTGTTAATGACCTAGGGTATAAAACTCTTTCATTTCATTGCTGTGCTCTCACTAGTCATGTTTAGGTAATGCTCTTTTGCTGTTGCTCAGTATCAGAAATTAAGGGTATATGTAAAGTAAAAGAGTTTTTCAGTGTATTTCAAGATGCAAGGACTTTTTTAAAACCACTCTTCTCCCACAGAATAGAAAATAATCTCAGGATAATTAGAATAATAAATAGTAATGTCTGTAGTTTGAGTTTGGTGGCCTTAACATTAAATGTGTTTTTATGGTGACATGAATATATTCTCAAAACAGGAAAGCACTTTGAGACTTGGAGATAAAACAGCCTATTTCATCAACATCTCTGGTACTAAGAGTGTTTTACTGTTTTAGCAGTCCTGTTCAAGGTTTACCTAAGGGAACTGCTGGTGGAATATTCTTGTGGTATTCTCTGTGGTACTTCCAATATCTTTTTTTAGTGCAATATCAGAAGAATCCTCTTTCACTCTCTTTTCTTGTGTAGAGGCTCATCGTTGCCTCAGTGCTGTGTGGTTTTAATAACCATGCTTTTTGTTTTGGTTTTACTGCTCTCATCAGCTTCTTGTAGACATTTCTTAAAGAACTTAATTTGCTACAATTACTGTGGTGACACCCAAAATAATAATTTTGTTTTTAAGTTTGTCTCACTGGAAGGGTCTGGAGAGAATCCCCCAGATAAAGGCTTGCTCCAAAGGGGCATTTTTTTCTGTAAGTGTTCGAACAGTGGCAAGGATATTTTCTCTACCAGATCATTTCCATTAATTATTTAAAATTCTTTGTATTCAGATTCTGTTGAACACATGCATTTTTATGTGGAAAACTGGATATTTTTCTGAGAGAGAAGAAAAATTAAGTGGGTTCTGTAATGAGTACAACACAGTCTAGAAACCCTAAAATTTCAGCAGATAATTTTGACAGGCTTTTTTTGAAGGATGAAATTTTCTTTGTCTCAAAGAAATCTGGTTCCCATTACTTGGTTTTGCTTACTTTTTGGAGAGTCTGGTGATGATCTCCTGAAGTTTCACAACTATCTTAATACTTTCAAGTAAGATTCTCACGTCACCCACTGTCATTTTCCAACAAAACTGAGTAGGAAACACATGTGGCTTTAGGTGACCTGTGTATTTTCTCTTGTTGTTATCCTTAGGCAGACCAGTGGTTGTATTCTGGCATCAAGACTGTTTTTAATTGCACTCTACAACTGATCAAAAAGAGCAGAAGGAAAGTCCACTTTTGTGCCTACTGTATTGCCCCATCACACAAATCAGAGGCAGACATGGCTCAAGACATCTTAAACTTCCTCTGTCTGTCCTGTAAATGTCACAGTTGGGGTAAAATGTCAGTGTCATGCAGCGTTGTGCGAGTTGCTGTGCGTCACATTGTCTGCAGGGAGCCTTAGGCTGCCTGAGCAGTTCTGGTAGCATGGATATATCCTGCAAGTGCTAGGTCCAGCGATTATTCTACATCAGTGTTCCTGGAGATGCCAGAGGAACTGGAGACCTTGTGACTGTTTAACACTCTCCAGAGTGCTCTTGAAAACATGAGTGTCTTTAAAAGTCTTGAGGTATGAGAGAGTCCTCGATAGTCTTTAAAGTACTGCTAACTCTACCCCTGCTTCTTGAACACACAAAAAAGCCCACCTGCCACAGGAGGCTGGCAGGAATGCATGTTTATTCTTAAAATAAGTTCTCATGGCCATGCTGTGGTTAAACGGTACAAATTTGCTGAAATACTTCACATAGAGCAGAGCTGTCTGTCACGGGAATTCAGCTGCTTTAATTTTTGCTCAGGAAAGCCTTGACACATGTGCAGGTATTTAATGACTGTGAGCCAGAGAAGAGGTGCTTTGGACAACTGGGGTTTTGTTTACTGCTGAGAGAAGTCTGTTTCAGGTCTCTCTGAGAAACTACATGGGTGCCTGTTGTTGCAGGCAAGATTCTGTGCAGCCAGGTGCACACAAAATAGCACTTTGTGTCTTAGTGTTGTGTGCAACCACTGAAAGAGAACATGCAACCTAAACTGCAACCTGCCAAAGGGCCGAGGCCCACATCTAATCCTGGTTTTCACTGGTAAAACATTTCAGAATATTTTAGTGTGGGATCCACTGGTAATTCTTGCAAGATGAAGGTAAGTGCAGGCATTCCACTCAGCAGCAGCTGAAGAGTGTTAATGTGAGTGTAATTATCTGCTCCAGCTGTGACCAAGCAGTCAGAAACAGCTGCTTTCAGAGGCACTGTGGGCAACAGGTGGAGCAGTTGTGTGGTGCAGGTGAGAGAAGCTTCAAAAAAGGGAAATTAGTGGCTAAAGAAAATATCACCATGCAGCAGAGGGTGGGAATAGCATGGAGAAATGGTGAAGGAAGGAAAGAACTGGTCCCTCTTTATTGAACAAGAACAGAGAGTAGAGTCCAGAATTACAAGTTAAATTGTTTTCTCTTTTATGGAGTTGGAAGCGAGACTTTCAGAGCTGAGGATCCAAGGATTCCTGTGCCTGATAGAGAGACACTGCAGTGCATATAACCTCTGTGGTCTTTCAGCTGTGATGTTTAAACACCACCTTCCTCTCCCTCTGCTTTCAGGCCCATCCCCTGGCATGGGAAGATGGGTGATCAAGATGAATCTACACCATGACTAGCAGTTCTCATACCACGGATTTTGTTGTGCTTGATGCCTTCTTCTTTCTCAGTGGTACAAATACAGAGTGTGTCAAGAAGAACTGTATTCAGGTAAGTGATTTTGAAAATGTTGGTCAGCCAGGGAAGCTTTGACAAATTTGAACAGTCCTGTGGGGAGGTTACTGAACTAAGGAGGTGGTTAGTCTGACTCAGTTCTGACTGTTTTAGAGAAGAGCTGAGAAATTACTAAACTTGTGATTTTGCAGTCTTCACTTACTGAGCCTATCAAATAGTATTTGTTGCATATTTTAACAGTCTCTGGTTCCTTACAATGTTTACTTTTATGGAAAGGCATAGTCTTTACACTGTTAAAGGTTCCTCTTTCTTAAAAATCAAACCTATTATTTATCTAAAACAAGATCTTGCAAGGCAGCAGGTCTATTATCATAGAGAGCAAGATTGGCAGCAAAGCTATGCAGATGATAACATCATAAAGTGGTGACTTTTATTAAGGACTGGAGCAGAAAAGAAGGCAGTAACCTTTAATTATACCCCCAAACCTGGTGATGGCTGGAAATGCAGTTGGTGCTTTCTGAAAGGATATATGTGCTGGATTCATCCTCCACTTTGGTAGAAGTGGTAGCTGTTCCCATGCCTTCAGTAAGGAATATGAGGTGGATGGTATCCAAGTCATGGAGTAGGTGTGTAAGGAACTGCCACACTAAAAGATTGCATTTGTCTTTATTGTCCGCTTAACATTTTGCTACTTGTTTTGTGTCATTATGAAGTGTCTTAGTTTAATGTCATACACACCATCTTCATAATATACACTTGGATTTTCATGTGTTATCTCTGCAGTACATAGTAAGTATGCATCATCATCATCTAATCATTTCTATGTGAATGATAAATCACAAGATGAATAGTTTGAACAGTGTGAAAGAAAATGGAAAATATATAATTCATGCAGGAGATGTTTCTTCTACAGGTGATTATGGAGAGAATGTGAAAAATGTTTTCACACTTCCAGGTGTGTTTTTAAGAAGCCTCTCTTAAAATAACTAAATTTTCACTTTCATTCAGGTCACTGTAGTTTGCTGTACCTGCATTCATATTTCTTTCCCCTCTGTATCAGCAAAAAGCGAGGGGAGGCATTTTTGAGGAACGTACTTAAAGGGAGGGATCAAGTAAGTTTTATCACACTGAAAGGAATGACAAAGCTCCTATTGACTCAAATGGCTGCATCTCCTTTTGAGTTTTACTTTTAATCAGGATTGTGCTTTTGAAGCAAATTTGATCACCACTTACTGTGCTTCGTTTCACATCACAAAGTGCTCACAGAGACACAGAGTTCTGTTTGAATTACACTGGATGTAGGGATGCATTCCAGCAGCACACATAATGTGCTTCAACCTCAGACAAATATTCAGGCCATGGGATGAGAGAAGGGCTATTCTGAAATAAAAATGCTGTCAAATGGGTATAATTTGGATATGAAATTCTGTGCACAACTGTTTGATTTTTTTTTTTCCAAGTTTCCTGCTAGGCCACATTACTGCAAGTACAGTCATTATTGGTGAGTCCAGGATTGGACTCTCTAGCCTTTGGTTTGAAAGGCACCACGCTCTTTGGTGCTTTAATAGCTTCCTTTAAAAATGTTGACTGTTGGGATGGCTTACAGAGGTGGGGAGAAATTCAGTTGAGATTTCAATATGAAATTGAAATTACGAGAAGAAATTAATTTTAAACTGTGATTCATCTGGTGAGTTTAAAAATACCATGGACTATCATTTAGAGGACTCTTGGATGGAACTGTTTTTACCAGGTACTATCAGTGTGCTTGACTGGTTTAAAACACAAATGTCTTTGAGAAGGCGACATTGTCAGGGTGCATGTCTGCAGAACCACCTCATCACCATGAATTGAGTGCTCAGCTTAGAGTTAAAAAACTAGTCAGTATTTGCTTTCTTTCTAGTGCTGTACTCACATCTTGTGCAGCTTCACGATTTAGTGTTGGAGGAGCTTCTTAACTGAAAATTTGAAAGTAAAAATTGAGCAGCTCTTTTGTGCCAGGGAACAGGAACAGATACATGTGTGCGCTTGTGCATTACATTAACTTTGTGCGCTCTTACAGCACATGACTTCTTAATTGTGACCATGTTAAAAATACATCATTAGTGATCATAATTAATTAGAGATAATGTAAAAATCAAGGGCATTAAAAGACATGTCACATAGCATGTGTTTGCTCATTAGATATGACAGTAAGTCTGCAGAGGAAAATAATATTGATATGTATGTTGAAACAGAAATACACTGGAAAGGAAGAGAAGCTGAGCACTGTTCTTTGCCAGCATTAATAATGGTAAAATAAACCAGAAATTAGTACTGTCTATGACTTCTGATATTGTAAGCATGTTCAGTGGTACCGTAGGTTCCTTCCCATTGCCATTTGATTTTCCTGACACGAATGGTGATCCCAGTAATCTGTGCTTCAGCCACAGAAGACTCAACAACAGAGTAATTTTTCCTGGCTGCCATTATACTACAAAACTTGTGTGAAAACTTGGAGTCTGTGCTACAGCCTACACAGACGTTGTGGTGTACATGAAAGCCAAAGCGGTCAGTATACATACTAAGTATTACACAAATGTCTCCATTTAGTTTCCTGGCTCTATTTGTAGAGTAAGCAGATGTCTGCCACTATGCCATTTCATTGATGTTTGTTCTCTCTGGTAGCAAGCCAGCAGTTTTTGTTTACTGGGAGTAGGGCAGTGGGCTGTTCTGGCAAGTGCATACATTTTTGTTGTTTAGCTCTTAACACCCTGAATTTACAGCTGTACCAAGATGTATAAGTACATTTACATTACATTTCAGAAGTATCTGCAAATGTTTTGACAGGTGTTTGTCCCTTATCTCTGTGGTTGGTTAAAGCCCCATGTCTTTTGGTGTTGGTTGGGGTTTTTTAAATGTGAAAAAGTGTTCAGTCGTTAGTAGATAGGTCGTTAAGAACATGAAGCTTATTGTAAATCAGTGCTGTGATGGAAACCCTTTCAGGTACTGCTTTAAGAAGTGTCTGTCTCTGCTGGGATTAGTAAATGGCTGGTAAACGGGTCACAATGTGCCAATGGGATTTTCTATCATTCTCCTCAGTTTCTTTCCTTTGTTCCTACTTCTGTCTTCCTGAAACTTGGACCAGATGTAAGCAACCCCCACTACAAAAGTTCCCATAGTAACACCACTGAGAAATTGTGAACAAATGGCATGCCATCAGCAGACTCCTAGTTTAGATGCAGTTGTGCTGGCTGGGGCCTTTGCTGGCTTGGTTTATGGAAGTGAGGATTTTCTGACCTCTACTTAGACCACAGGAAAGCTCTTCTGTGGTGTCTCCAGCAGAAGAACCTGTTGTTTTAGCTCTCCTACAGTCCATGCTGAGGATTAAGCCTTGATCAGTGCATGAAGTCTTAAGGATTTTAAGTGCCTTAAGTGCCTTGAAGTAAGGAAGACTCAGTTCCTTTAGTGTTTATGTAGCGGCCCTTAGTCCCGTGGGAGGACGTAGTTTCTGTGCTTTTCAGTGATACTTGTGACATGTGCAGGTTACGTGCCGCAAATACTAGTTTAGCAGTGAACTAAAAGGTAACCTTCCAACCTTCCTCCCTTGTCAGATGATGGCCTGTGATCTGAAACGTCAGGGTAAGTAGATCAAAGTCAATACCATTGAAGCACCTGTTTCCTGGAGATGGAGGATCTATCCTCCACTTAGTGTTTGTTCTTGCATTCTTCTTTAAGTAAGTGCCTTATTTATGGTAAACATAGATAAGGTTTTTTGAGTGTTGAAATGAAATCCAGTTTACATTAATCTGCTGTTTGAACTTCTGATTGTTCTGACCAAGGTGTTTTATCTTCTGTTCAAGAAGACAAAGTGGAAATTAAGTAATCAGCCAAATAGTCCTACATTGCATGTGGGATACTTTAACAGGATAACCCTGTTGCCTAAATCCTCTTTCCAGCCAGTTTGGAGGGGAATGCATGTTACTAATAGCAAAACTGTGTGCCATAGCCACAGACCAATTCACCAAGCGCCCAATTTGTCATAACATGATGCTGCTGGAATTAGAGTGTAGTCTATCCATTGTGATCAGAGTGGTATAGGTTGCTGATCTGGCTCAAAATTAGTTTCACAGAAATAGCAGGAGTGTGAAAATTTCCATTGTTTCCGTGGTGTGAAATACTGACTCGTTACGATAACTGGCTTACTAATGGAATACTGATGAAATACTGAGATGGAATACTGAGATCTTTTTTTTAATAATTTGCTTTTGTGGCTTACAGTTAAAGTCATGTGATTACTACTCAAATTCATGAATTATGTGAAATTGCCATGTACGCTCAGAAAGATCACAAGGTCCTTAGGAGTGCTGTTTGAAGACAGGCTGTATGTTTTGTGTATTCAGAGAGGGAGAAAATTGCTACCCTTTCTTCTTGTTCATGTCTTCTAATGAAAATCTCTAATGATCCAACTTTATGTCTATCACTGTCCTAATAAGCTAGAGGAGTCAAAACTTTGCAGAAGAGACTCTGATATCCTTTTGAAAGAATGGAGGGAAATGAATGCAGATTTTCTTGTTGGTTTTACCAGAGTAGTTTTGATTTTGGGGATTTCTTTTGCTGGCTCACATTCTCGGTGTTTGCGGAAGGCTAAACAGGTAGCTCGGTCATTCTCAGAAGAAGACTGTGAACCCTAGGTCACTGTGGTCATCCTGCTGGTAACCAGAGAATAAGCTATTGGCTAAGATTTCAATAGAAGGAAAGGTGTAGAGCTTTTCATATGTCATAGATTTTGGAATTCTGTCATTCAGCATCCCAGATGCTGACAGATGTGTAGAAATTTCTCACTGTTGATTACTATAAAGTAGCTAAACCTGTAAAATCCACCAGAGTCATGGATTATCCTGGCAAAAAGGGAGCTCTGATAGAGAAAAAAATGTGTGTGGGTGGACATACAAGTATATGTGCATATAAGTGAGTGTTCACGGTCTAGTTACCTCAAAAATACACTAGAAATGCAGTGTCTCTCAGCTCTCTTAGAGCTGCAATTTATTTGCACTTTAAATAATGAAATTTATTATTTTATTTCAACTATTTATTTGTTCTATTGATTGCCAGTGTAGGCAGTATGTCTATGTAGCACTGACAAAAGGGGAAATAGTTCCAAACTGGAACATAGAACGTTCCATCTTAATATAAGGAGGAATTTTTTCACTGTGAGGGTGATGGATTACTGGAACAGGCTGCCCAGAGAGGTTGTGGAGTCTCCTTCTCTGGAGACATTCAAGACTAATCTGGACACGTTCCTGTGCAATCTAATCTAGGTGATCCTGCTCGGGCAGGGGGGTCGGACTGAGTGATCTTTCGAGGTCTCTTCCAGCTCCTGATATTCTGTGATTCTGTGATTTCATGGCAAGTAGTGTGCACTTTACTTAGATGGTAGTGTCTCCCTTGCTGGTGCTTGACCACTCTAAATAAGCCTTGAATTAGCAGAATTGTAGAAAATAATTTTTTGAGACAACCTGAATTCGGAAGGAAGTACTGGTATAGAGGTACTGACCTGGAAGTCAAGGAAAGCGCTGTTTTATTAACGATGGAAACCAAATGCAATCTCCACCTTTACTAATGAATGCAATTGTAAATATAACTTTTTCATTCCATGTAGTAGGATGAGGTATAAATCATTTTAGATAGTGCTCCTAAAGTGAACACAGGAGTCTGCAACATTTTATGGAGGTAGTAAAAATTAAGGAGGCATTATATGTGATGCATATCAATCCATCAGCATCTAGCTGTGATATAATTGTGTGTGTTTGACAACAGCCTTTCCTACTGGGTTGCACCAGTCAAGAGAATGCAATGATTTGTATCCTCTGCCTCACAGCAGAAGATACATTTGTGCTGTAGGAACATTATACTAATTTTCCAATTTATACTGGGAACTTAATTGTAAACATTTGGACTTTCAGCAAATAATGTGTATACAGTTCTCTCTATGAAATCAGAGAATTGGCTTTCACTTGCTGTGCAGAAAGTTGCAAATGTTAAAGTCAGTAAATGCAAATTGAACTCTATATTTTTCATTTTATTCCAATGTGTGGTTATTATTTAATAGAATTTTCTTTATAGGCATGCTGTATATTTTATTACTTGAACTGCAAAATGCAGTGTATATTCCCACTCTCTAGTATCACAGACACTTAATAAGTAAATCTAGAAGAAAATATGATCATACTATTTTTGTTGGATGGTATCTTCCCAACCCATTTTTTCCTTAACCCAGAAAAATATATGATTTGATCTTTTGGCCTGTGGTAAGTAGTGCTATTTATGCCAGAAGAAATGACAGCCAATGGAGAGGAAAACATATGCCAACACGCTGCAGTGTGATTCCTGTGTAATGTTTATTCATGGAGCTGTATAGCACTAATGCAGGCAAATAAAAACTGTAAAATGGCTAACAAACAGTAGGTGAACAACAGCCAAATCATAAAATTGAACAATGAAGAATAATTTATCCAGGAAAGAAATATGTTCTTCCAAATAGTATAACAGATCAGGGCAGTGGAGACATAAGAACATAATGGACAAGGTCAGTTAAAAATCTTGATGGGAACTGTAGTTTTAGGAAATTAATCTCAAAAGAACTTTAGTCCTAAGGACTTCATCCAATCACTCTGCACAAAAAAAGTATCCTTTAGGCCAGTATCAATGTCTTTGGATCATTTTACTTCTGCTTGTGAGAATGGTGGAGCTTATGCTTATTTACCAATCCTTTGGACTCGCACCATGAGGCACTAGCTCCACATCCTTGATCACTGTGGACTTCAAAAATATGGTTATATCTGTTTGGCTAAGTTTTTTTAATTTACCATAATTTTATTCATTTCAGTAAAATGCAAAATAAACCCCCAAAACTAGAGCAAATTATGACAGAATAAATTTGAAAATGTAGAAAATTGCTGTTTTTCTGTAATTTGAAACATAGCTAGCCTGCAAACTGGTGGAACACTGATGGAAGAACTACTTTGAGTATGCTGTGTTCCCCCCGCCCCCCAGGTTCCTGCTTCGTGATTCCTGCCTGGAGCCCTTTGAATCAAAATGTAGGTTGAAGCAGCCTGAGGTGTCTTTTAAGTTCCCAGGTGACCCAAAGAAGCATTCAGTCTGTACTGTAATATATGGCTCCATGATTGCTCTCCACTTTGTTTTAGTCAAGCACAGCTCTCAAGAAATAAAGCACCTGCAACATAATAACTTGTAATGACATTCTGCCTGGGGATTTACCTCAGCTCTCCTGTATTCAGCTTGAGAAATGTGTATTGAATGTGTATGTTTATATAACATGCTTTGTAAAAGAAAATCTCCAAAGAGGAATTACCAAAGTTTAAGTAGACTGCCACTGTGTTGGAAGCAGTTTTCTAGATTCTGCTCAGTACCAGTGGAGAACCATCATGAAGTACAGAGCAGAGTGTTTTGTGGCCAAGATGTACGTCAAAGCAGAAGCTGCCGTTTTGAAAATGTGCCAAAAGTACCTCTTAAAGCCAGGTTTTTAAAAATACTTGACCTCAACTCAATGCTAATGCTATTTAAGTTCAAGAGACAAGACTAGGCCAACAGTGAGCTCTTCTGAAGGGTTATTCACCTCCATGTTCCTAAGTTCTAGAATTGTGCTACAGAGAGAAGTCTTAAGAGCAATGTTAGGTAAGTGTTCTGATATATCCCGAGTTCTTTTTTGGACTTTTATTAATAAGCAACTCTGAACTCTGTTGTTCATAAGCTTCATAAACTGTGCTCTAGCAGTTTATGCCACCATTTCTGAGCTCATATAGTGAATTATAGCCTTTCTTCAGTTAGAAAGATGGCTGTCTTTTTAGTCTATTTCATGAAATTTGTTGTTTAATATGGTTTAAGCAGATTGTTTTGCTAAGTCTAGGAAGAAAAAACACCCTGATCCAAACTGCCAAAACCACTATTCTCATGTGATGCTCCTGTAATCACTGTAAAGTTGGGGTTTTGTTTCTGTCATGTAAGCTAAAAGAGGGAACAAAGTGCTAGGATATCAGTATTTTGTTCTTCAGAGGGAAAAAAAATAAGGAGTAAGAAGAAATAGTTTCTAAAACGTTGCAGATCTTACAAGTAAACAACTAAGTATCTTTTCTCCTTGAAGGTCAAGTGGCTCTTGCCTCATCTCTCATGGTTTTATATGGCTCTGAAATGGGATCCATTGGGAATGATGTAGGGTCCAGCTCCTAGTGTTTCATTTTAACCAAGTTCATGTATTGTGGTTTGTTTTTGTTCTAGCTGCTTTAACTGATCATTTACCAGAATGTAAAGCAGTGCTAAACAAGAAAGATCCTTTTGTCTCTGTGATCGCTCCCTCTACTACTCCACATGTCTCAGTATACTATCTGTTGGATGAAACTTGCTTTATGTCTTCCCTATTTTTACTGTCCTAGTGCTCATTCACACTCTTTCACATGTACTGTCTTCTTCTTTCTGAGTTCTGTTTCCCATAGTGCTGAATAAAATCATAAATGCAGTGAAAAGAGTTTAGATTCACTTTCTTTGCACATTCGACTTCTAAGACTCGCTGTTTTTCTTTCCCCTTTGGCCCAGGTGCCGCTTTTAAAACAGTCAAAACTTCCCACTGAGTTTATGGACATTTTCTTGTGAGAGGACTAGTTTCTTGTCTCTGTCAGTTTAAATAAATTAGACTTTTAAATTTACAATATTGCCATTTATTTTTAATATGTAAGATGGTGCACCTTGAGAAGGAGAAAGCCACAGCTTTTAATTACTTAGTGTTTGTTTAATTTCCCGGTAATCGCTACAGCAAATTCTGATGGATCATAGCGTATTTATTTTCGTTTTTACCTTATTTCCTATGTTTGAATTTGAAATGTATTCTTTTGCCTCTTGTACTGTCATTCTGGAGTTCTCAGCCATGTGGTGATCTTGGCAGGATTTTTTAATAATGAGCATTGTATTTTAAAGGAAGATAGACTTGTATTGTGGTCTGAAACATTGTTGTCACTTTTTAGAAAAGATGTAAAATAATGACATAAAATTCTTTGGCAGGACCCTGTTGTGCCACTGTTACAAACGTGAACAAATATAGTAAGTTAAACAAATGTGGACCTGTTACTGCCAAAGCATATGTAAACTCAGTACAGAGGGCATAGTCTGGGAACTAGCTTATAAAATTCACAGGCAGTCACTTAGTGCAATAAAATAATTGAAAGAAAATGCATAAAATTCTCAAATTTAAAAACAGCTTTACAAACCAACTACCTAGAAAGTTAGTGAGTGTTTTTCATTATCTACTGTCAGATCTTTCTACAGTAAAGCTTTGGAAGCTTTCATATGGGTTAGATTGTCATAGTTCCATTAAAGGTATCGTGCATGCTGTATTTCAAGTAGAGCATCAAATGAATGTTGACGTAGCTGCTTATGGACTGCCATGATGTAGTTAGAAATTATCTCCAGGAGGATGTGTGACTTAAATTGTGAGTACTCGAGATTCATGTGGTCCAGAAAACACCCTCAGCCTATTCATCGAGGTTTGCAGGTTATGTTTCACTAATAAATTTAAGAATAATACTACATAGTTTTACATACTAGTAGAGAAGATAACATTGTTCTTACTGTGACTCTTTAGCTGCGGTACAGAAGAGACTGACATGTATATAGGGGGCTATACTGTAAAGAGCACGTTATCAGAGGCAGTAACACAAAAACCTGGAACAAACAGACTTTTGCTGGAACTCAGTGAAGTTCATAGTATTGTGTGGTGAGTACTGGACAGAATGAATGTTGACAGAAAAGTGAGGAGGTTCATTTATTGGTGCTCTACAGCTCTAATACTGTGAAACAAGATGAAATGACAAGAAACAAAATGTTTTCAAAGGCGATACTATTACAGTCCTCATGCAATACATAGTGTAATCAAGATGGTGACTAAACAGAGGTGAGAAGTGCGTTGCCTGAAGGTTGTTTAAATAGCACCCTAGAGCCAGGTCTGGCGTTAGACACAGTCTTCTGATTTGAATTGTTTTGAGTACCACTTTCTCCTCTGATTACATGCAGCAATGCCCAAGTTCATGGCTGAGGCAGAGGCCATTCATAAAGTGAGTTAAAATGCTATAACAACATGGCTTATTAAATTGGTGTTAAAAATTAAATGGAGGCTGTATAGGCCTCATATATGGAGAGTTGCAATTGTTTTACACTGGGCTCATAGCTTTTTGAGTACATGTCTTTTAGATTTCTGTAAAATACGTGAAGAAATATAGAGAAGAAGAATTATAAAACTTACTTTGGTCATAGAAATAAAATGTAAGGAAAATAATACATTAGAGAGAAAAGCAGTACACAATCATCACTTTCAAATTATGTAGTTGTTTGGAATATTTATTTGACTTTCATGAGACTTTGACTTCTTTACTGGAAGATGCATCTGTTGAGCAGTGGTCATGCATGTCAAGTCAATGTTTGTGAACTATGGACAGGGAAGTCTAAAAATGGGAATATTATTATACTTTCTAAAATCTCAATGGAGTCAGACCAAAAGTTTTAATTGTCACAATTGGGAGGCCCTCATTTTTAAAGACAATGTCAGAAGGGAACCAGAGTAACTACCATGGTAGTGGCTGACATTGTCAGAGGAACCAGCAATTATTAGGGTTATAAATATGTAAATAAAAGTCAAGAAAACAAATCAGCATGATGTTTGGGGATTTGACAACTCTTCAAGAAAATTACTTACTTGGTGCTTTCCCAGTACGAATTAGTATCTGTAAACCACAGCGGTATTCTGAGGAGCAGTGCTTCCCGGAACATATCCCAGAATATATTCCCAACATAACGTGGAAAATGTGTTTAATCCATGCCACAGGAGGAAAGGAAAGTTACTGACCAGAAAGGTACTGCCCAGAAAAGCCTTAGGCAATCAACAGTCAGGTAGTAGGCCAGGTTGGATGGGGCACTGGGCAACCTTGTCTATCTCCAAGCCTGGAGGTTGGTGCCACAAGCCTGTGGCAGGGGGGTTGGAACTCGATGATCCTTGGGGTCCATTCCAACCCAGACCAGTCTGGGCTTCTGTGGTTCTGTAATACACGAACTTTAGGGTTTATTGAGATAAAACAGAAAAGTCATAGACCATTACAAGTCATTTGTTTGATAATGACTATTTGTGAGAAAGTAAATCCTGTTTGGAAAGTAGGGAAGAAATTATTGTTTTGAACTTCTACTTTATGTAATGAATTTACCCTTAAAATTTACAGTGCTTGGTATCCAATAGTTGTACCACAGAGCTTACTTGGGCATTTGACAAGGCAAAATCCCAGTTTCAAGAAATGAACTTTTAAATTAGTATGGAAGTGTTTCCCATTTTTATGTAAGAGGTTTGAAATATTGCAGCAGTAGGGAACAGAGATCTAAAAGCCCCCTCTAATACTGTTAGAAAAGCAGATATTAATTCAGATTTCTTGCTAACAGAAGAACACTTCAGGAACCATTACAGATTACTTAGGAGGAAATGGCTGTGTCTGATTACATAGGATTGAAAATGAATTATGTTAATTTGAAAACACTATTAATGATAATTAAATTGCATTCCAATTTCTGAAATTAAAGATAATCTGAATTGAAGAAATTGAAGTGATTATAGAAGCAACTTTAGAAGGCCTAAATAATTATAGCTTTCAAAAGCATGAAATAGAAAGGGGAAGGCTACTTTTACTCATTGTCAAAATTATACTTGCAAATTGAGACTTAATAATAGCAAACAGGAACTGCTACCTTCTTTGTTACTATCTATCATAAATAATTATTATTAGGATCAAGTTTTTTAAATGAATGTCATACTCTCAGATCTTAATAGTAGCTTCTTTAAATTTAGCTAAGAGATAGGCATATGGCTCAAATAATGACATTAGTATTTGCTGTTAATATCTGTTCTTTTACTGGAGGAGTCTCCTTCAAATCTGTTTAATATGCCCATACTAAATCCTTCCCTATTTCTGAGGGGGCATCATGTTTTCAAAGACTGGTTGTTTTGGTTAATGTTTTCATTTAGAAAACTTAATTGAGGCACTTCAATGAAAAACAGAAGGCCTGTGGTGGAAGGTTTGATAAATACAACACCCATTGCAGAAATAACAAAGCACATTAGCTGTTTGGAGTCATGGATGCTGTGTGTGCCCTAGCCCTTCCCATGCAGCTGTAAAGGGAAAATATGTACCAAGTGCTGTTAAATATTTGATGTATAGAGGACAGTAGCTATTGTATTGATAATCCAGATTTCATGACTTCGGGCTTCAGCCAAAGGTGCCAAAGGCTGATCTCATAATGTGTGTAATGATAGAACTGCTAATGTAGTTGTTTCTGTCTTGATGATTATTACAATGGTGATTAAAGTTACTTGTATTATAACTGCATATTAAAAATAACTAGTAAACTTGCTTATTACAGTAGTGATAAAAATGACTTGCATTGCACTCTATATATAGACTGAGTTTCAGGGTGTTGAGGTTTACTGGAATAAAAAATTAAATGCTCAGTTGAAGGTTTTTTTTTTTCTGTGAGGAAAGAAATTGCTTGGCTGAAACAGTGCTTTGGAGGTCTTATTGCTGTTCCTTTAGGAATGGTGGCTAAAGCTGGTTAAAATTTTATTTTGATCCTCTCCTGTTGTGACCTAAAAGGTGTCCAGCACAGCTTATGTGCTGGCTGCACCAGCCATGGTAACTGAGAGGCTCAGGCCTTGAGTACTGCTTTGCAGGCTGGCACTTCATACTCAGTATGAAACTTGCTACATGCAGCTTCCAGTGGAATCTGAGCCTCATGTGAATTAAGTAAAACAGAATAAAAAGTTTGAGAACAAAAAACCCCAACCTATAGAACTAGGTTGATTATTTGTAAATTACTCCTTTACTCCCATTTACTTAAAGATCTGTTTCTTTCAACTTTCTGACTCTGAAATTCATGTCCAAGAATATAGCTGTGTCTATAGCTTGTTCTTCCTTAGATGTGAGGGAACCTTCTGCATTGAGAGAATGAACAGTTATGCCACACTTAGGAATGTCATGGGTTTTTTTCAAATTCATGAATGTCAGTAATTTAATCAAAAACTTCACGTCACCAAGTGGCTGCTCATTCTCAAAGGGCAGTTTCATGTTAATGTTGAGAAGAGGGAGAAAGTGTTCAATGTGATTTTATTATATTTTTTAAAATTTTATTTTTTCGTTCAGCTTTCCCAGTCACTCCCTTCTTTTGTGATTCTAATCCAGTTGTGATAGCATGTAGCAAAGTATGCAGATACAAATTGTGCAATCTGGATCACAGTCCAATTTTTGATGGCATAGTACATCTGGAGGTTTTGTATTTAGAGTTTTTCCTTCAGCAAATGTAGGGATTTTACTTGGTTTTGACTTTGATCTGGATTCTGAACTCCCCCAAACCACAAGTCCTTACATGTCTCTGTTCTAAACATAAAAAAAATTGCTTTAACTGTATTTTAATAGAAGCGATCTTTGCTTACGAGGGTCGGATAGTTAACTGGCAGGGGTGGAGGGTGAGTAAATCACTAGGTACTAGAAAAAATGACGTTCTGTGAATGTTATGAAACCATTGCTAATTAAACCAATAAAATCTTAGAGTCTCTTTCTTCCCTCCGTCCTTTTAGTCTGTGGCTGTTTTTCATAATGCTTAGTCTGTAAATATCCAAAATGTTTATTGATCACCACTGGCAAACTATTCTAATTAACGGTGAAATTCATTAAATAAGTACATGGGAAACAACTCCATCTGGCTGTAGAAAACTAAATGTTTGGTAGTTTGTGGACTTGTGATTGCAGTGTAAAACCCACATGAATAGAAAGTGGTTTCAGAAACATTTGAATCTCATTACTGAAGTGTAACATATTTGCAAGTTAAGGTTATCAATATTTATCTGGAGGAAAATGAATCCTAAAAGGGCTTATTTAGTTTGTAAGAAAGGTTAATGTAGAATTACATTGTTCTGTAATCAATAAAGAGCAAAATGAAGGAACAGGGAAATGCACTTGGAATGGAAAACCTTACAACTCCTCTGATCCTTGCAGAATCATAGTGAAGTACATGCATAGAGTGTGGGAGGTTGATTAGCATAGAGAAGGGAAAAACCTGGGAAGAGGAATGCTACTAAGAGTGGAAGCAGGGAATAGCTGTTGACAGGAGCAAAAGGTAGAGCAAGTAAAAACACTAGGAAAAAAATTTTGCTTTGGAGTCCTAAAAACACTACTTTTGATAATGTTGTATTTGTGTTAACACTGTGTTACGCTTCAGCTTTTAAAATGGGTGTTTGAGGAGGGGGGTGTTTCACAGCCTAGACATACCCAGAAATACAGACTTCGAGGCAACAGTGTGTACATAGCAGAACCTGCACTAGGTACACAGTTTGAATTCTCATGTAGGTAGTTGGAGCATAATACATTTTGCAATGCAAATCAGCAGGTGGAATTGTCTCTTCCTTTCACTTGGTTAGGTTTAATTCAAGGTTCAGTCGTAAGCTGTACTGGGGAGAGAAAAAGGTCTTGTATTCTTGGTTGTGCCATGTAATCAAAGGAGGTTCTGTACAAGCCTTGGTACCTACCATTCATGTTTTAGTGCAACTTTTGGCAGAAACAGAAAATTATGTCCAGACAAAACAGAAATCTAGCAGTTACAGGTGTGAAAAGTTTTAAATCCAGTGCAGTCAGTATTTGCCACAGAGCTTTTATCTGGTCTAAGCTTATGTTGATATTATAATTTTTCTCCAAGTGTAATGCTGTCAGAAAATAGTGTGCCACAGTAAGTTAATATAACAGGCTGTCAGTGGCGAGTTAATTTAAAATTGCAGTTTTAACTTTACTGTTGCTGCAGTATAATCTAAATATAGCAGTGTAAGATTTAGCAGAAGGGAGAGAATTCCCCTAATCTGATAAAATGTTCATGATCTGACAAGGCTTCTAGTCAAATACAGCCTGTTATTAAAAGCCTACATAAGGAGTGCTAACAAGAAAATATAACAGACAATAGTAAAGTGCCTCTAAGATTTCTTTGGCAAGTTATTTTTTCTTTCAGCAGCTCTCTGATGTTTTTCTTTCATGTAAAGGACTTCTGCTACTGCAAATGGTGTTGGAGATACACAGCTGAAATGGAAAGTCCTTAAGAACAACAGCTAAGAGGTAATTGAAGGGAATGAAAGGGTTCTTGAGGAGTGAGTGGTGTGCTACATCAGCTTGCTTATATATCTTTTGTTAGGACAGATTTTGATTTCAAAGATACATCAACATTACTCATTGAGTTAAAGGTTCAAACAGCCTAACTAAAGGCTAATACAGTGCTTCAGTTTTGCCCTTTTATTAGCTCAGTGTCCAGAGGGTTCCTCATTCTGAAGCAGTGTTTCCATAGAATCACCATTGTTAATTGTTAGCACAGTTCTGTTAATTGATATTAGCATTAGCTTCTTCTGTTCTTGACATGCTTACAAATTTTGCCCTATTTAGTATTTTTTGTTTTTCGAGTTCTTAGTACAAATATTAGTCCCGTCTCCCCCCCCACCCCCCAGTGTTGACTCATTCCTTTCTTTCAACTTACTGTGTTCTTCCAGTCTTCACTCTGTTACTTATAATCATAACTCCTTTTCTCTGAATCCATAAATGGCTCCAAGGGACAGGCATTTCTAATAGAGGCTGTTTGAGCAGTTCAGATCAATGATTCATGAGTGTGCACGTGAAGGCCAGAGTGCCAGGCTACTGCTCCAGCATTTCACTGCGCTGATGGAATATGGATTCTGGACACACGGGCCCGATACAGTACTTCCAGCAGGATGACTCCACAAGGCCGTTTTATTACTCATTCACATTCCTGTGAAGAGGAAAAATAAATACTGTTTGGTTTTTACAAATTATTTCTGATTTTAACTGAGGAGTTATTACTTAATGATTATCAGTTAATTTAGAACACGGGTCTGGCATAGTATCACTAGTATAAACTATAATGAAATACAAATACTGCCGGATATATTTCTGGAAAAAAAACAGAATTCTCATGGATTTCAAACAAATGTCAGCTAGTTGAGATTTATTACATGGATGTGTGCAGACTCTATGCAGTTTGTTCTGAAAACCATTAGAGGTGTGGTTAAGTATTTTGTGGCTGGTGAGGAAGAACTGAAGACACAGGCCCGTCTTCTGGTAACTCGGTGTTAGAAGTTCTTGTTGGACTTTGCCACAGAACATCAGTTCCCATTGTCTCCTTTAGAACTTGAGATATTTCTTTATGTGAGGAGCAAGAAGCACAAAGGAACTAAAAGATATCAGGGTTATAACCCAGAATGTTACATAAAACATAGGCTTAAGCAATATTCAGAAGCATATGTTCAGCAGTTTATGATGTACAATAGAAGAAAGAGTATTTAATTTAAGAAACCCACTGTTTTCTTCTATTTATCCACATCTGTCTAAATAAAGCACCTTTGGTTACTAAAAGGCAGATTCCCATTAGTAGGAACAGAGCTGGTGACATCAACACACAGAGAATACATAATGTATGACAATGTTTAAGGCTAGTTATTGATGTAAAATGATAACCAAGTGCATTAGAAGTCCTGCTGAGGGACCTGGCTATATATTTAGGCATTCAAGTGCCTTCAGATGGTAGGAATAGCAGACAGTTACTCTGTGTGGGTTATCTGGGGACAGAGAGGATGGTAAACAGTATGCTGTAACAATACATTAAATTGGACACAAGTGCAGTTATCAAAACTATTGTCTACTCATAAGGTTCTTCAGTGAATAGTAGGACAATTAAGTTAGAATTTCATGCATCATACTGACACACAAATTTTGATCAAAACTGGTAAAAAAATAAAACAATTTTTATAATGCTGAATTTGGACTGAAATGCACCAAGAGGACTCTATTGCAAGTTACTCATCAATTGAAAGCACTTTAAAATTCCACTCCTGTTAAAAATATTGACTGTTGCATAACACACTGAATTTGCAAGAAAAACAATTTTTAAACATTGCTGAGTGAATCCAGATAAAATTATTACAGATGGGGTTTTATTCTCTGTAGAGAACTATAGATCAGAAATTTGGCAAATGTTTGGCCTCGTGGATTGGTGGATGTTCAGCTGAGTTAGAAGACTTTCAGAATTCCATGTGATTTAATTCCCATCTGTTTTCTTCAGACCTGTCCCTATCAAGTTACAGTACAGATCAGCAGCACTCTGACAATGCTGAAGATAATTTTCTGTGATATCCTGATACCTACACATGCCTTGAACATTCCTGCACCTACATCTTAATTAATTTGTGAGGTTTATGTTTAAGTTTTGTATGGGTACCGTGCTTGTAAGATGAACTCTCACACCTTTGTTCATGAGAAAGAATCTGGCAGATAAATTTGTAATGCTGAATGGAAAGTTGTATAGCCTATGATTAGTGAGTCAGTTTTAGAGAGGCATTTCCTTACTGGGTGTCCTTGCCTGTGTTAATACTAATTAAGCTTCAGTTTAGCAATATAGTAGGTCCTGAATTTTAAGATTGCATTTTTTGTGCTTGTGTGAGTAAGAACAAAGTGGATGAAGGCTCTCATTTGTTTTTTTGAGGTGAGCTGCGTTCTCTTCAGACTCAGATCCTTTAATCAAGAAAGAAGAATTCTAACGTAGCCAGTTAATAACTAAAGCTACTCCAGTTGGTGGATTCTACATATAGGAATAAGTTCACTTGAAACAAGTATTACCTGTGGTGGTTTGGAAGGATAAAAAGAATATTAGCTAGTGTGATATGTTTCAGGATGATCTTAATTTCATATGCAACCTTAGATTTTTTTTCCTACTTTTAAAAAAAATAGACAGTTATAGGATGCATCTTTCCCATTTATTTATTTTTACACAATTATTTTATTCTAATGTTTATTAATGAAATGTACTTTGCTAAAATGATAGGTAAAATTTATTGTCATTTATTCTTATTATTTTACTATGAGGTTATTATAACATTTTAGTGTTGGAGGCCATTGATGAGAAGGAAGCGTGCTGGCCATGTAACTGGTTTCCAAAACCAGCATAGGGAAACAAACACAGTTTGCTTAAGGAATGTTCTTGCTGGGAATTCCACCTGTAGATCATCTGTTCTTTCACATTGTGTAGTGTGCCATGGCTGGGGTTCTGGGGAGGCTGGAGATAGCTGTGAATCTGAAATTTCAGGTGAATTGGAGCTTGGGTGTTTTGTAATGTCTGAAAAATTGTGGATTTAGAAAGTGGGTGATCTCTATCCATTTCCCTAAAGCAAGCTGTTTGGACTGAAATATGAACCATAAATAGGTCCCATAAAGACCTAATCTCCCTGTTCTAAATACCATTTTAAAGGAAACTGTTGTATGTTCCTGAAAGACCCCTTCATCTTTTTGAGAGTTTGGAATTGTAGTTTTCTGGAGGGTTGATGGATCTTCATGTTTTGCTATGAAATAGCATTTCTGTTTTTTTTTCTTGTTGCCTCCTGTTCTGATGTTTGGATAATCTATATATCCAGGTAGACTAAGGGGGAAGAGAGAATAGCACTGGGTTGTGCTTTGGTAAGCTGTTTTTGTAAAGACTTGATTCAGTTTCTCACTCTGAAACAGCTCACTGTCATCAGTTTCAAAGTCATTTAATAGCTGCACTAGATCTAAATCAAAAGTGATGCTCATATTTTTACTTGGTAGTAGTACAAGTCTTGAGTCAGCATTTGTTGTGGGTGAATGCACACATTATATATAGTGATTTGAACCCACCTATGAAACAGTTAACCACATTCATTTATGAAAAGAACAGCAGGGTTTTTTCCCTGCTTTTCAGAGGCCAGTGAGGTGTTAGCATTTAACTGTTAGAGTCTTGATTTTAAAATTTATTATACCATTTAGTAATCAGTAAGGGCATTCAATAAAGCATTTAAATACACGTTTCTGTGAAAATGTATGGTATTATATCTGCTCCCTGTGTTTTGCAATGAAAATGTAGTATCAGTAACAGGAAAAAGGGGTAATATTCTGAAAGAAGAAGGCAGTGATATGAAAGTTGAGTAAGTAAATACAGGAAGAAGAATTAGCAGGCTCATTTGAAGAGAGTTACACTTCAAGGGAGGGCGTGAGGACAGCAAAAATAATGAAGTAGGAGGTGGGGTAGGGTTATGAAAGAAGGAAAAGATGGGAGGTAGTAAAGGAAAAGCTCGATCGTCAGTATCATAGCATCATAGAATCATTGAATTTTTAAGGCTGGAAATGACCCCTAAGATCATCCAGTCCAACCATTAACCTGCTGCCACCAAGTCTACCCTTAGACCATGTCCTCAAGCACCGCATCTACCCGTCTGTTAAACACCTCAAGAGATGGGGACTCAACCACCTCCCTGGGTAGACTGTTTCAGTGCTTTATGACTCTCTCAGTACAGAAGTTCTTCCTAATATCCAACCTAAATTTTCCCTGGCGCAACTTGAGGCCATTACCTTGAGTTCTGTTGCCTGTTACTGGGGAGAAGAGACCAACCCCCACCTCACTGCAACCTCCTTTCAGGTAGTTGTAGAGAGCAATAAGGTCTCCCGTCAGTCTCCTCTTTTCCAAACTAAACAACTCCAGCTCCCTCAGACACTCAAAATCAGGGTCAAATGCCGTAGTATTTGAGAACAGTTCTGGGTTTTTTGTAAAGGAGTGGTAGGCTTGTAGAAGCTGAGTGCCCCCTCTCTGCTGCAGTTTATAGTAAGACACTTGCACTGGTTTGGTCTCAGAAGCAGCTAAGTCAGAATACAGCAAACAGGCCACTAGCAAGAGAAGCATGAGCTCAAGTGACATTCCTTCTTGGCACCTTGGGAGGAGTCAGGATTTTTTCCTTTTCCCCGTATACCTCCTCCCTGCATAGTATTTTAGGGTTCTTTTGGTTTTTTCACCTTGTGTGGAGCACAAAGTGAGGAACAGGGTGTTTCTAGCTGTGTAGCCTCATGTCAGGTTGCAACCTGAATTCAGTTTATTAGCCGATCCTAAACCCTTCTCTTTCCTATCTCATATAACTAGGTCCATGCATTAAGTCTGGTCTTAAATTTGTTTGCTGTGGTGTTTACTGGGTTTTATTTTTCCTCTGTTCTTTCTCTTCCCCTCTTACAGAGGTGTTGAATGTTTACCCTTCAGTCTGGTTTCTGCTGCTATGTCAAGTTTATGTAAGATCAGTGCTGAAGTGATCTTAATGTTAAGAATGTATGAGAGAACAGAACAAGTGGTTTGGATTTGCACATAGTGAAAGCAGAGGGTCAAACAGGACCCAGAGCTGTCCAGAGGCTGGGCAAGTAAATTTTATGGCTTTGGTGTTTGAAGTGGGAAATAATGAGTCTGATAGAAATAATTACCTTTTGTTACTCCTTTGAAAGTATTCACAGCTGCACCACTCTGCTCTAAGGATGGATTTATGATGGATAATCTGTTCCTATATTAAAGCACACGTGTTTAAGTTACATCAGAGCACAGGAAGTGTGTTGCACAGATCAGGAGGACAGTTAATGAAATACCCCAAGCTTTCATTATATTATCTGCTGAGAAACGAGGGAATGGTCTACAAAGGATTAATAAAGTTGATAAATCCTAAATGTGTTTTATTAGAAAAAAAAACCCAACACAAGTTATGGGTAAGAAAAAAAATACTTACATTTGTGTGAAGATACAGATGTATTTCAGTTCCCTTTGAAGTAGTCACAATGGAGACAGATGAATGAAATAAGGTTTACTTAAGGCAGTGGATAATTTCAATACATGCATTAGTGATTATTTTGCTGAACAGTGTTTAGTGACACGAGGTACATGAGGTACTTGAGATAATTCTTCTAACTCCTGTTAGATTATTTGTTAAATGATTTACTTGGAGCAGCTGTTACAACTCCGTTTCATCTTCAGTTCAGTTTAAAAGTGCTGTAATCCTGGACTGATCTTGAAGCTCTCACTCAAACTCCCCGGTGAGAAAGGTGGAGTTACAGTGAAATTAAGTGTCGAGTCATCTAGGATTTTAATCATTTACGCGTGTGCTGCCTTCGTTATTTCCTTAATAATGTGAAACCACATCTTTATCTGGGATATTATGGGGAGTATTTATTAATTCTGATAGGATTTAAACCACTCCATAGATACTTTTACCACGCAAAAGTAGAATAGTTGAACATTTTGCAATTACTCAAATGTGTTTTATCACGATTCAGGTTGAATTTTTTCTTGATTTATGTTTGGTTTTTTATATACAGTAGTTTTTGTCCTCATCACTTCTCTCTTGGGTGTATTTCCCATCTTTTCTCTTTGGTGCTCGCCAAGTCAGTTTTACATTTATCACTTGAAAAATGCAAACAGATAATTCATTAATAACTTGGAAGGTAAAGAAATCAGAAAAAAACCATTATTTTTCTATGCTGTGGCGCTTTGAGTATTACTTTACCTTCTTATGGCTTAGAAAAAAACTGCTGAACTGAAGTTAAAGAAGGTGTCTTATCTTTTGCTGTGGTTGTAGTCCCATAATCATTTGAAATAAATGTGCAGTGGGGATGCTGCCAAACAGAACTGCTCCAGCCTTTGTGCAGACTCTCTCATGCTGCTGCTTTTGTAGGAGTGCATTCAGACAGTTCAGGGGACTGATTTGGCTTTAAATCTCCATACCCCACAAATGCAAGCAATCCAACCTGAGTACAGTCAGAGTAGGAAGCTGAGAATAGGACTGCCTCATTTGGCAGCAACCCAAGTTTATGTTATTTAGAACATCATGACTCAGCCATCAGAGTTATTTATTTAAGCCTTCAAAAATGTTTCATATGCTATGCATTAGGCATAGTTATAATCCTATTAACAGTGATGAGCTTGTTTACATTTTGTGTTTACACACATGTGAATGCTTGCAGCTTTACATAAAGCCAGATTGACCCAGAATATATGCAAACCACTAGGAGATAAGGACCAGAGGAGAGCATAAGAATGACCTTAAAGATCATCTAGTCTTCATAGGAGAGATGCTCCAGCCCTCTAATCATCTTTGTGTCACTCTATGTCCTTCCTGTGTTGAGGATTCCAGCACTGGACACAGTACTCCAGGTGGGGTCTCACAGGAGCAGAGGGGGAGAATCACCTACCACGACCTGCTGGCCACGCTCCTTTTTGTTTCAGCCCAGGAAATGGTTGGCCTTCTGGGCTGCAGGTATGCACTGTTGGCTCATATTGAGCTTCTCATCCACCAGTACCCCCAAATCTTCCCTGCAGGGTTGCTCTCTATACAGCAGTCTCTCAAATGGGTTCTCTGGGGATAACAGTAAAGTATCCATGATAGGAGAGTTTTAAATGGTGAAGACTGTGTCTTGCAGCAGTGACTGGGAACTACTAAACCTGCCTTGAATTCAGGAGAAGGCCTAGCTAATAGAGATCCTTCCTGCTGCATGACCCATAACTTTGTAATGTCAAAATACTTACTGTTTTTCCAAGTGGTAATTTTGCAGGTTATCTAAAATACCCTGTCTTCATAAGCATGGTTTAGAACCACTAGATACTGGATTATCTAAAGTATCAGACCAGTTAGGGTGACCTGTCATTGTAATGAAGCATGGATGCTGTATTGATTGCAGCATCCCAGGAAACTTTTTGGGACAGTGCTTGGTCCTGTACTTTTGCGTGAATGGGACTTTCTCTGTACTCTTTCAAGCTGTGCACCTAGGAACAGACAGATGGCCTTCCTGTACGAGGAGACTACTTGCTCTTGTCACTGCAGTAATAAAACCCATTAATCATCATTCTGTTGCCGTCAGCATTCTGTGCTTATGTATGTCAGACTGCTCCTACTTCCGTGGGAGATCCTGGATATGTTTTGGTAAGTGTCTTAAAGTAAAAGTGCCCATCTGTTTATATACAAACATAACCTTTCCTGTTTAAAAGCCATTTTGAGTAATGAGCACAAGTTGCCTCTCGAATACACTGTTTTGCATAGATTTCCATACAATGTCGTCCAAGAATCTGCTTTTCAGCAACACATAATGTAATTTGCCACAGTAAGGATGCTGTGCAATAGGAATAGAACAAAAAGGGATCAAGGATAGTGCCAGTATGCTAGATCCTGTTCATCTAATAGAGAATATGTGGCTTCACTGTCACAGCAGCAAATTGAATAAACTGGTTTATGCTGAAATAGTAATAAAACCTGCATAATTGAGATGCTATCAATTTGTTGTGGAGCAATTGGACATAAAACTTAGGGGTGAAAATTCAGCATATGAAATGCAACTGTATGCTGTTAATAAATGCAGAGCTGCATAATCTTTCTCGTTAGCTGCAAGAACAGACTTTATAGGGATGAAAGCTCAGGAGACGGCACTGCAGTACAGTAGACGAGTCCATTACTGTGCAGACAGGCTGCTTGCTCACAAAAAAAAAGCCCACATGAACCTCAGTGCATTTTCTACCTAGAAATAAGTTGATTTCTCTCAGAATTAAAAAGTCTTGTGACTCTGGAAGATACTTTTTTGATTCTCACAGAAAATGTAGCAAATAGGGTATTTCTAACAAAAGAGATAAATGACTATCTGAGGATCATTTTGTGTAAAAACCCAAGGGAATACTATTCAGGAAACCATTTGAAGTTTGGTATGAAAAAAACCAACCCACAAAACAGCTAACATTTCCACTTGGAAGAGGAGGCTGTGCAAACTTGTGAAATAGCAAAGGCAGTCCACAAGCTTCAGCTGTTGACTTGTTTTCCCAATAAAACATCTTTAAGAGTCATGTTTATGTAAGGAGAAGCCTTTAAATGACAGTTCTTGATAATGGCACTGTGTCAGTTTTAAAGGTAATGTTTGAACATATTCTTAGTTTTAAATTTTGAGGTTGATTTCAGTAGTATTAGTTAAGTGTGTGCTAGCTTTCTTTCCACTGTGGGAAGTGCTTTACAAGAAGTGTAGATATTATGTCACTGATGAAGGGCAAATTTGCACTTAATGAGAAGCATAAAAAGCAAGGTCTTTACAATGCAGGTTCTGACAGGCAGAAAGGACAGAATTATTATTTTCAAATACAGTTCTGAAATAACTTTCAAAATGGGTAAAGAGAGAAGTTAGTTTCCCAAGATGTATTCTGGAGATTTACAGTTCATTGCAAACCATTTGCCACACTGGTTTAAGCCTTTTAATTGTTTACAAACTGTTTTACAGCAGACATCGAATTTTACAGTTTTGTTCTCCTGAGTTATTTAGCAAATGCTTAATGAGGACAAACTTAATCTTGTGGATTGTTTACTAATTGTGTTTTCCATATGTTTATATGTTTGGCTTTTCTTTTTGGGGATTTCATCATTTTCATCACCTGCTCAAGGACTGTTTTTTCTGGAGATTGTTTATATGTGGCCTGATGCTGGGAAGAAATTCGGAAGTACTAAAATCTTTACTTTCCCTGGGATGGGATCTGTGAGACCGTGCTGCTAAGGATTCTATAGAACTTTGTTTCCTGTATTTATAAATATGTGTTTGCTACACTCTCAGAAGTGTTGTCAATAAAATAAGCCTGGTGATGGTGTTAGCAGCTTTCACCTGTATTGTGGGGCTGGTACTTTGTCAGGTATAAGCATTCATTCTCAAGAATAGATACTGCGATCCCAGCTACTGTGACTATACACCAAGTACTCTGTTTTATGTTTTGGGTTTGGAGCAGACTTAGAGTCTTCAGATCATACATATAGAATCTTTACCCTTTTACATTGTGCATTCATTATTTTGTTCCTGATCCTTTTTTTTTTTTTTTTTTTTTTTTATTCTTAACTCTATCTTTTTTTTTGTATTTTTTTTTTTCTTTTTTTTTTTTTTTTTTTTTTTTTTTGTGCATACTCAGACCTCAATCTTTTGGTTTGCTTACAGACTCAGGTGTCCTGAGATACTCTCAGCTTTTTACCACCCGTCATGTAGCCAGGCATTGGGGTGACCTGCCAGGGTTCAAGTGCTGTGTGTATTTGTTGTTTATTTTTGTAAATTTTGTGTTATATTGTTTGTTTTTATACTGATTCACCTGCTGGAAAACAAAAAATATCTCACCTCCAGTCACTAGCTGGCTCTTTGAAAAGTCTCGGAAAAGGTGTAGATGATTAGACTGACTCACCATTTAAGTAGGTAACAGATTGGCGAATAGATTTCTTGGTATGGCTCAGGTTTGGCTTTCAATATACCTAGGGTATCTTCTAGGAGAAAAAATTGAATTATGCCTGTCATTGAAGTGAGATGAGAGTTTGAGATTCAGAGTTTCGGAAGCATTACAGTTTCTGCACTGATGAAATTTGATAATTTCTTCATGAAACGGGTCATATAGAATGTGCCCCAGCAGTGTGTTTAAAGTGTAATACTTACTGATTTCAAAACACAACATGGCACACCTCATCTGGCTCACATGCTGTATTTCTTTGAAATTGGGGGGAAAAAAGGAATGGCCATTTTTGGACTATGAGTCTGCCAGTCTGTCACATAACATGAGTAGTTCTTTCCCAAATACACCCTCAGCAGGTTTGCTGATGACACCAAGCTGAGTGGTGCAGTTGACAATACAAGGAAAGGAAGCCACAGACTTGAAAGGTGGGATCAGGTGAGATTTAACCTAATGATATTTAACACTACAAAGTATTAAAGTCTTACAAGTGTTGTAAGTAGCACTGCATAGTACAAGTCTTGCACTTGGGCCAGAGGAATCCCAGATGTCTATACAGGCTGAGAGAGCTCATTGAGCGTAGCCCTGTTGAGAAGGACCTGGGGGTCCTGGTGGGTGAGAAACTGATCATGAGCCAGCAGTGTGCTCTGGTAGCTCAGAAGGCCAATGGTTTCCTGAGCTCCATCAGCAGAGGGGTGGTCATCAGGGACAGGGAGGGGATTGTCCCTCTCTACGATGCCCACAGTAGGCCCCATCTGCAGTACTGTGTACAGATCTGGGGTCCCCAACTCGAGAGATGTGGAGCTGTTGGAGAGGGGTCAGAGGAGGCCACGGAGATGCTCAGGGGGCTGGAGCACCTCCCCTGTGAGGACAGACTGAGGGAGCTGGGCTTGTTCAGCTTGGAGAAGGCTGCAGGGGGACCTCATTGCAGCCTTCCAGGACTTAAAGGAAGCTGTATGGACAGGAGGAGGAATTGGGTATTTACAAGGGTAGAGAGTGGTAGGACAAGGGGGATGGATTGAAGCTGGAGGAGGGAGTGGTTAGGTTGGATATCAGGGGAAAGCTCTTCATGGAGAGAGTGGTGAGGTGCTGGAACAGGCTGCCCAGAGAGGTGGGGGATGCCCCAACCCTGGAGGTGTTCAAGGCCAGGTTGGATGGGGCCCTGGACAACCTTGTCTGGCTCCAAGCCTGGAGGTTGGTGGCCCTGCCTGTGTCGGGGGGTTGGAACTTGATGATCCTTGGGGTCCTTTCCAACTCAGTCCCATCTGTGATTCTGTAAAATGAAAGTCACCCACAAGTAATCCATTCTCTTGCATATGAACAGAAATCAGAAAAGGATGTTAAGGGAGGTCTGTTTCAAAAGAATTTCACCAAAATTTTATGTATTTATCTTTGAAGTATCGAGTGTAATTCTAAAACAGTATAGGCTGGTTCTCTCTTGTAAGACAAAGAATATTCAGACAGACACAGTTTTATTCAATATTGTAGCAGAAACAATTACAGGAAATTATTTTTTCTCTAGAATGGAAAAAGGATGATTTAAAACTCTGATAAGATGCTTTGAAACTTGAAGCTGCACAGGTTCCATACTCAAGAGAGGCTGACTGTAAGGTCCTTCCTAAGAAGCAGGATGGATCTGCTGAGCAATACTTGAGCTCTACCTAAAGATGCACTTAAATAGCTAGGAGTGATACTAGTAAGAGAACACCTCAGCACAGAATCTTTATGTACAGATGAAACTAAAATTAGATTTCTGCACAGAAAACCTAAGAAAAACTGAGGTCTTAAAGAACTGACTTAGCCTCTTTTCTGACTTTTTTTTTCCCCCCTTTATTTTCTGTTTTGGAAATAATAATACTTGACTAGCTCTGATACACACATGGCAATAAAGGTTGGATATCAACCCTAGTTTTAGTCTAGGGAAAAGTCTCTTGTTAGGCTAAACATCTAGCATCTCCTTGAAGTGCTGTCTGCCCAGATTTGGTCCATGTGAACCAAGAGGATGCTGCAGAGTTCCTGTAAGGCCAACACTAGCTCAGGGAGCTGAAGCCTGACTGTCTGTGTTTTATTAGCATCCATTGGTGAAAGGTCTGACAGAAATGGCACCTTCTGGAGAGAAGTCATTGTTTACCTTTTCTTCCTCTTCCTAATGACAACCGCTCGTGCTAAGCTTATAGGAGCTTCCTAAAATTTTAAGACAGCAATTTTGGTTAGAAATGTTGTTTAAGATCAGTTTATCAGCTCATAAAATATTTTGAAATAGTTTGGGTTTCATGCTCCCTTTTTTTAGCACAGGGTGTTTTTAACACTTGGAGTATTTTTCCAGAGAGGTAAAGCTGTATTTTTATAATCCACATAGTTCATTGTTACAGGAGGGATTTTTCCTTTGTGTTTTCTAAATGAAAACTCCTCCTTAATCATGGATTTCTATAAGTGAGAGTTTAAAACTCTTACCAGAAGCAGCAATATTTGCTGGACCCACATTCTTTGTAGTTAGTAGATTGAAGAATGACCAATTTCTGTGACAAGGCAAATGCAGTGACAAGAAATAGTGAGGCAAATAAATGCAAAAATGAAAGCAGAAGGATATTTTTATTGACCTAAATTATTAAAGGGAAGATACAAACAGAATATAATCTTTATATAACTTGTTTCATTACTACATTTAGCTCAGTTTATGCATTCTTAAAATTTTAATATGCCTGGTTTTGGCTGACAGTAACAGTTTCCATATAGAGACTCTAGTGAGATCCCAGGTTTGGGAATTTGGTGAAAGAATAGTTTTGAGATTCAGCAGCGCAGTTCTGAGAGAACTTGGGATTGCTGTAAAATGCTTCTAATGTTTAAATATTAAAACTGTCATGTGGTCTGAGTTCAGATGACAAGAAAGGAAGGAATCTCTTCATATGAGGATCTGAGTTGCTATATGCTTTTTATTAATCTTCTAGAAGATTAATAACAACTACATGCAATCTTTCAGAATGTTTTGAAACATTTCACTTCATTGGAAGACTTAAATTAGCACTTTACTTGAATTTAAGATTTCATGTGTGCATATATATATACATATGTATATATACATGCAAACAAAACATAAATTCACTGATATGTGATCTTAATGTTGAACTTAATATTTAGGCAGCTAATCTTGTGGTTAGAGAATCATAGAATTAGTGGGCTTTTTATGTGTGCACAGCTTCATAGATCTAGTGGCCTGTGGGACAGTCTAGTTTCAATGTCCATAACAAGCATTCACAAATCTATTAGGTGCTGTTTGTCACTAGTACTTCTTCTATTTCTGTAAAAATCTCTGAACTGTGCTAGTGTGGTTCTTGCTGTGTCAGGATTACAGAGGACATTGCTTTGACATCTGAGTGCCAAAAGACATGGTGATGTCATTTGATGACTGGCTCAAGTAGGGGAATTCGCATCGGCTCAGCATGATACCTAAAATAAGTTGTCATCACATTTTATGTAATTTAGCAGTAAATTGCACTGTCCCTCAGGACCCAAACAGTGGGTCAAATCATTCAATTTGGTTCACCTTGTGCGTGCTTTATGTGGTTCTGACCCAGCTGGCTGCTGAGCCCCAACACAGCCACTTGCTCACCACCACCTCTGCCCCAGTAAGGGTGGGGGAACAGAATTAGAAAAGCAAACGTGAGAAAACTCATGGTCTGAGATAAGGGTAGCTTAGTAAGTAAAGGAAAAGCCATGCACACGTCAAAGCAAAGCAAGAAATTCACTTGCTGCTTCCCCTGAGCAGGGAGGTGGTCAGCCACCTCCAGGAAAGCAGGCCTCCATCATGTGTAATGGTTACATGGGAAGACAAATATTGCCACTCCAAGCATCCCTCCTTTCATCCCTCCTCCAGCTTTATATGCTGAGTATGATGCTTTATGGTGTGGGCTGTCCCTCTGGTCAGTTGGGATTAGCTGACCCAGCCATGTCCACTCCCATCTTCCTGTGCCCCTCCAGCCTACATGCTGGTGGGGTGGGGTGAGCCGAAAAGACCATGGCTCTGTGTTAAGCACTGCTCAGCAGTAACAAAAACATCCCTGTATTGCCAACACTGTTTCAGCACAGATCCGAACTGCAGCCCTATAGCAGCTGCTCTTAAGGAAATTAGCTCTGTCCCACCAAAACCAGCACAGTGCTTTAGGGCAGCACCTGTTAGGTGTCATATGTTAGTTGAGACTTCAGCTGTTGACTGTGGGCAAATACTGCATCCTGTGGCAGTGAAGTGACAGTCATCCTCGTCATTGCCCGTTATTATGTTAACAATGACATGTTATGCAATATGTATCACAACAATGATAATATATAACATTATATTATAGTAATATAGAATGTATATAATTATATATTACACACATTATTTCATATACTTTTATTATACAATTACACTACATATTATTGCATAACAATGTATTATGTTAATATAACAGCAGTTGTGTTCTGAGACATTATGGAAAATTAAAGGATTCTTTTCAGAAATGATATTCAGGAAGTTCTCTTCATAAAAATTTGTTCAACTATATGGCAGAAAATACTGATATCCATGGTGGGGAGGACATCACACATACAACCCGGCCCCAAAGCAAACCCACAGATACAACAAAGACAGTTGTGCGAATATGGAATGCAGTAAAATTGCCATGGGAAACCATTCTTAACAAAACAGCTCCATGTTCATCCAAAGATGTTTCCAGTATGATCACTGTGAGAGAAAATATTTATAATAACGTCTATGTTGCTCAGTTGGTCTTCTGATCTGTTTCGTGTGATTAAGCCATAGGTCAGGTCCAAATCTCAGGCCAAAGAGAGATTTCGCGGGGGAGGGGGGTG
>VXBZ01000787.1:889312-935398 GCA_013399135.1 Heliornis fulica
GGGTAGGGGTGAGGCGAGGTTTTTTAGTTGTGTTTTGGGGGAGTTTTTGGGTTGTTGGTTTGTTGTTTATAGGTTATTTATCTGAAGAGTAAACCACAGTATCTAATGAAAATTAATTCTGTGATTTAGCTTCCTAAAGCTTAGGAAGATTCCCTCATTTTTTTCTGCACACACTAACATGAAGGGTGGAAAAATGTGGAATTTCTAGGATGAACAATCCAAATAGTCAAATCACATTCTCAAGAGCAAATACCATAGTGTGATTAGGGTATGCTTCTAACTCAGCTTTACTTCTGCTTCGTGTATGGCAGATAGCTTCATGAAACAAACAGTTCTTACAGCTGTGTGTCCAGTTTTGGCTTGGCAATATCCTCTTGCTGACAAATCGGTAGTACTGCTGATTTACAGGACAGCATGGTCTTTCATAGAATCATTAAGGTTGGACAGGATCTCGAAGATCATCTAGTCTAGCTGTCCCCCTACCACCTGTATTACTAAACCAAGTCCCAAAGTACCTCATCCAGCCTTTCCTTAAACACCCTGAGGGATGGCGACTTCACCACCTCCTGGGTAACCCGTCCTAGTGCCTAACCACTTTATCTGAGAAGAAATTCCTCCTAATTTCTAACCTGAACCTCTCCTGGTGCAACTTGCAGCCATTCCCTCTTGTCTTATCGCTAGTTATCTCTCAGAAGAGGCTGACCGCCAGCTCACCTTAACCTCCTTTCAGGTAGTTGTAGAGAGCAATAAAGTCTCCTTCTGCAGCCTGAACAATCCCAGTTCCCTGAGCTGCTGCTCATGATACTTGTGCTCCAGACCCTTTACCAGCTTTGTCACCCTTCTCTGGAGATGCTCCAGGGCCTCGATGTGTATCTTCTAGTGAGGGTACCAAAACTGAGCACAGTATTCAAGGTGCAGCCTCACCAGAGCTGAGTACAGGGGCATGACCACCTCCCTGGTCCTGCTGGCTGTGCTATTCCTGATACAGACCAGGATGCCATTGGCCTTCTTGGCCACCTGGGAAACTCTGCTGGCTCATGTTCAGGCAATTGTCAACCAACACCCCCAGGTCCTTTTCCTCTGTACAGCTTTCCAGCCACCCTGCCCCACGACTGTAGTGTTGCCTGTGGTTGTTATGACCAAAGTGCAGGCATCAGCATTAAGCCATGTTGAACTTCACAGAATCACAGAACATTAGAGGAGCTGGAAGTGACCTCAAAAGACCATCTAGCCCCCCTCCCCCCTGCCTGAGCAGGATCACCTAGATTAAATCACACAGGAACTTCATCCCTTTGGCCTCTGCCCATCAATCCAACTTGATTGAATTGCTTGACTGGGTAAGAAAGAAAACCTGTGAAGAAGGAAATATGGAAATTTATAGAGGTATTGTGGGGCATTTCTGCCAGGTTTACAGGAGCTGTGGGTTTGGATTGGTTCAGTACCCTGTTTTACTCTTCGGACAAGCTGAAGAGAGTGGGCCGAGCACTGAACTAGATTCCTTTTTGAGGATTTAGAATTGCTTATAGTCAGGTCACTGTTGGGGTTAGGGTCAGACTGGAGGTAGTGCAAGACATTCCAAAAAAGAATTAGACCTGTTCCTGGACACATGGACTCATTCTAGAATTTTTTTTTCTAACTTGCACAATCCAAGAACTCCTGAAGCAGTGATGTTTTGTACACTGAAATGGGTGTGAACAGACTCCTAGCTGCTCTTCTAAGTTCAAAAAGTCTTTAGTTACAGTGTAGGAGATATATTCAAATGACATTTCAATTACTAAATGCTTTTTTGCCTTTAAAGAGCCTTACTATAGCAGATAAGCCTTTTGGAGCCCCATAAACCTGTTAAGACTAAATAAGCAGAACTGCTAATAAAACCTGTCGTAGATGTGGTAATTATTTTTTCCCATCAGAATCAAATGCCAGGGAGAACTTCAAAGAAACAAACAAAGATAAAAGATTGCAATGAACAGAGAAAGGGAGCTGGGGGGAGCAGGTGTGATATCTAAGTTGTACTGAAGAGACAGAATACATGCAGGGTAGTAGAGTGATGTCCCCAGTGTCTGTAGCTGAGGTCAGCCAAGTAGAAGTTGTCCAAACAATTATCAGATTGTCCTCTGTGTTCCTGCAGTGGCAAACATGAGCAAAACGAGGGACTCCTGCTTTGTTTGTAGTTTGGCCATCACAAGATAACTCAATTTCCAACAGTAATTGCCCAGACCTATTCCACTACCCTTGAAGCACTGAAATGTGATTTCCTCACATGTTACATCATTGACGTGTTTCTATGCAGAATAGCCAAGGTATGTGAAAAATGGTCACTTTTCTCACTCAAAAAAAGCAAGCTTAGTGTGCACATGCCCTTCCATAAAGACTTACATTCACTCTGTGCTGATGGTGACAAGGGAAAGACAGCCTTAAGTGTTCCTTTAAAAGATTATTAGATCTTAATAATTTAAAAATGTCAGATTTGTAGCCAAACGTCTTAAGAGCAGAGATTGAATCCATGGTATGAGGCTTTTTCAGCCTGCTGCTCTCTCGTCTAGAGGGCTCTGTGGGCATTTTGTTTTCAGTCTTTTTCTGTGCATTATTTGGTCTTTAGGAAAGACATCGATTTAGAGTTTTATCACCATTACTTTTTCATCAAGCATTGGTCTTACCTATGCATACGTTTTCCAGGGTACTAATTAACAACTCTAAACATACAGACATATTTATATCTTACAAACTTATAAAATATTTCTATTGTGTATTCATTACCACTAATGTGATAAGACACATTAGTATGATATTATACAATTAGATGGTGTAGATCCGATAAACATCTCTAAACATCCAGAGAAATAATTAGAAGTTACAATCTATTCAAAGGAAAAAGAAAGTCTATTTGCATTGACCCCAGCAATTTCAATCTATACATTCTTCTCCTTCATATACCAGTTTTTACTAAAACATGTCATTCTTCAGCATAGAACACATTTTAAACCATTTTAAACTTCCTCTTACATGATGATTGGTTCCATAAGTTGTCTATTACAATAATATGGATCTTAACTAAATAATGTATGTATTTCCTAATTAAAAATAATCTCTCTTGCAGTTCCCCCTATCAAGCCTTGTATTTTTACAGTGACTTGTTTAGTAGAAATTAATTAGCTTGTTAAAATAGAATTGTGTGAGTTCTCACTGAAATGTAGTCTGCAAACTCTAAATCAGAGTCATAGATCTAGTTTCTGCCTCATTTAATTAGACCCTTTGAAATTGCATTAGGCTACACAAAAAAGTGCTACTGGATATTTCAGGTCTCTAGAGAAATGTACGTTGCATGTCAGATCTGGCCAGGAATTTGGGTTTAACTGGATTTATCAGAAATTCTGGTACATTTAAACTTAAACATTGTGTGAGAGTACATTTGTTGCAGATGAAAGGTTCCAGAGAGACATGGACTCAGAAGATGTGGTTTTGGTGCTCACCTGAACCATTGTTAGAATTTCTGCTCTTATTTTCAGTTTACATAGGGGAACAGCTCTAAGAGGAAAAATTATCTATCTCAAAGAGGTATCCAAGAGGAAAAAAGCCTATCTCAAACTAATTCATGGGCATGTTGTGTGGTGGCATTGCAGAAGAGCCAAATTCGAGTCCCTGTTCTGCCAATAAATTATATAGCTATTGAATTGCTGTGTATTACTTCTTAGCAGTTAATGGTTTTCTCCCCTATTCTCAAGTGCCAAGCTTAAGGATTACATTGAAAAATAGTGCACATCGAGTGATGTAACTTGCACAGTGAATTACCAGAAAGGAAAGAGTGAGCTCATCAAGAGAAAGCACCTAAAAAGTATAAGGTGAAAGACAGCATATGAAGAGGCCACTCTCTTCTGTAGTGCCTCTGGAATACTTTGCAGCTGCTCCAGGCCAGGTGTTCTGCTGGCTTTAAGAAATTCCTGCTCCACTTGCATTGCACTGCCATGCCTGTTGCACTGAAAAAGCTGTTTGTGGGACCTTTATGGGTTGCATGTGTCAGAGGAGTAATTTTATTATATTTAATATGTATTTGTTGTAGCCTGATCAGTCCTTAATCAGCGCTTATGAATTGGCGGAGTTGAGCGTAGGGGACTGAGAACTTTGTGCCAGCAGTGAACGGTCCTTGATGCACAGTACAACTAAGGCAGTCTTAAACTAATAGATGCTCATTTAGGCACAGTAGCTTCATGGTCTCACCAAATTTTGCTCTGCAGGGACCTGTTTATCATTGTCTTCTTAATTATGCAGTGTATTATACATCCGATAGCCACTTTTGCTCTCAGCCAGATGGCAGTCCTCATCAATATTCAAAACTGACAAAGCTGTTTTTAGGAGCTGTAAATAGTTGAATGCTGAGGTAACTTTTGCATCCTAACTTTTTCATTTGATGTAACCACTACTTTATTCAGCATTTGAAAAAAAAATAATTAAAAATTAGCTGTGCTGTGTCTTTCTGTCATTGAAATGTATAGGAACGGAGAGAAGGAAAAGGATATCAAGCAAACGAGGAAGTGAGTTGTGTGTCAGGAGTATGATTTCATAGCATTTTAAGACTGGATCATAATCTGAGTTTGGGTTGCAAATTCTTCCTAAGTAACACTGTTAAATCCTTACCCTCAGGTATAGTGATCCTAACCAATATTTTGAGATGCTTTTGGGTCCTCAGATTAGAGGAGGCTCCCTCCTGCAGTTGGACCAAGTGTGATGTTGCTGAGAAGTGATGACCCTAAGCAGCTGTTGTTACCAGAGGCAGGTATTCTAGTCTGGTGAAGGGACATGCTAGTAGCTGGCAGCAGTCATCTACAGCTTCCTTCCCAAAGAACGGGGAGGATTTCCTTAGCCCAGTTATGGTCCCAGCTGAGGTGTGGGGATCTCTGACCTGAAAAGCAGTGGGCACAGAGACAGTGGGTCAAGGAGATTAAGCAGGCAAAAGTCTAGGGCTAAAACTTTGTGGTAGCTATATAGCATTTAATGTGCATAGGCAAAGATAATTCACATGTTATCCGTAGAGGGAAGACACACGTCTCTTCTCTGAATCTGAAGTGATTTCATGACTCCCAACAGAGAATCTGGTGGTCACCAGAAGCTTTTATGCAGTTGTAAATTAGCAAAACCTGTCTTAAAATGTAGTGGATAATTGCCTGCTGCTAGAAGAGGTTTTTTTTCACTTTTTTTTTTTGTTTTAATTAGAACACACATTTTAGAATTAGAAACCAATTAGAACAGAGTTTTCCTCTAATTAACTTTCTGTCATGGAGACCTTTTGGTTGTTCAAAGTTTGCTAAAAACAAGTAAATATATTTACCCTGCATTCGAATATTACTACTACTAAATTAAAGGTAATATTTGTAATTATCAGAGCAGGAAACAAATCCACATGAGCATGCTTGCCTTTCACTCTTCTGTATTACTACATTACTTCAAGTTTGTTAGGCAAGTGTTTTTTAATTGTAAATAATTACTAAAATATTACCCATGTACTACCAACAGTACTTTCATTCTGTTGGATTAGAAAACCTGAACTGATCATGAGTCTTGCAGTGCAAGATGTGGAGAGTTCTTTCTGTCTGTCTGTCTCATATTTGTTGTTTTATTCTACTACAGACACCTCTGTGTACCCCAGGCGTACGCTTAAGCAATTTATCTCAATGGAGTCATAAATCCTAGCAAAGCAGAAATCCTTGGAAAGCAAAAAATTTCCTCTTCTGGCCAAGAGTGACAATTATTATTCCCCTTTTCCTAGTTCATTTGGAAGTTCCTTGCTAAACTCTCCCCCAGCACATCTGTCCCACTCCAGCTTGTGCTGAGAAGGTAAAAGCTATAACAGAGCTTATCTGTAGACATCCCTATTGCATTGCCATTTATTGAACAGAAAAGATGCTATAGTAGAGCAGAGAGCAGACAGAGAACCAGAGAACCATAATGGATGCCTGGAAAGAATATGCTCAATTCCAAAAGTTGTGTTAGAGCAATCGGATTCCCAGACTTTTTTTTTTTTTTTTTTTGTGTGTGTGGGATGGGGTGCAGATTTGTTATTCTTTTGAAAAGCATTAAACTCTTGCAGTATTGTGGACTGTATTGTAATTCATTCCAAAGTGGTTGCCTAGAAGAATGGCCATTATCACACAGAGAATCGATGATGGCATGTCCAGGAACTCTCTGGATGGAACTTCTTGGCTCATTGGACAGTTCCTTTTGTTTTTAGTCCTTCTGGGTTTTCTAGGATTAATTTTCAGGAGTCCAAGTTGAGCAAGAACACAGTATTACATCTTCAGGAAGATTGAATACAAATACAGTGAATGAGACAAGAAAGTCTTAGGAAATGAGAAATATTATAGAGAAAAGCAGGAGAGGAGTTTGGCTCTGAAGGAAGTGGGTGCATGGGGTATAGAGTATCCAGCTTAATTCTGTGGAAGCTGAGGATAGAGAGAATTTTAATTCAAATCTCTCTGAACAGAGTGTTAGGATGAGTCTAGTAAAGCAGATTCTTGGCATTAACTTTATTTTAGATTGCCTCTGGCAATCCATCATTCCACAATCAGTGTCACAGGCAAAACAGACACAACATAGAAGAAAGGCAAGAAAACTCTGATTTATTACACTGCACTACACACACACAGAAACCAGAGTCAGATAATGAGAAGTTCGAACAGCTTTTAAAACACCCCCCACCCACCCCCACACCTCCCTTCTTTGCAGACTTCACTTCTCTCAGGATTTCTCCTCCCCAGGATGGCACAGGGGAGAGGGGGGGAATAGGGAATGGAGGCTTCAGTCTTTGGTCAGTTCCTCATGAGTTGTTCTCCTTCTTGGCAGGCAGGGGCATTTCTCACACTCTTTCCCTGTGCCAGAGTGGGGTCCCACCCACAGCAGACAGTCCTCCATGACCTTCTCCATGTGAGTCCTGTCCCAGAGTAACTCTTCACCAGCTGCCCCAGTGTGGGTCACTGCTATAAACTCATAGAATGTCTCTCAGTCCCAGACTGCTGCCCCCAGCCTGGTCTCCCACAGAGTCACAAGCCCCTGCAGCAAACCTTCTCCAGCGTGGGCCTCCATCTCTCTCTCTGCCTCTTATATTGCTCCACAGGCTGCAGGCTCTGCCAGGGGCTTGCTCCAATGTAGGTCAGAGATTCTTCCCTATTCCTCCCCGTGCTCCATGTTGGGCTCCTGCCTGGCCCAGGTATCTCTCCATGGGCTACAAGTGGGGTCTCTTCATCCTCCTTGGGCTGTGGGGGAGACACCCACCCCACCATGGTCTTCTCCACAGGGAACCTTTACTGACCTTGGTGTCTGCAAAGTTTCTTCCATCTTCTCACTCCCTTCTCTGGTGCAAAATGCGGCTGTTTGGGTTTTTCTCTCTCTAAAATGTGATTCCCAGAGGCCTGTGACCAGCGCTGATTGTCCCGGCCTTGTCAGTAACAGGGTTTGGGAGTTTGGCCTTGGGAGCCCAGCTGGGATTTGCTTTGTTGGGCCCTTAGGAAATTTCTGGGCACTTTATAAAGAAGCCCCATTGCAAACCCACTACAACGTATATGAAATAACTCTTGGTGTGACCTGGTACAAGTCCTGCCGAGAGCTTGTCCCAGGGAGATGTAATTGATGTTTCAGGCTTTCACTGACTTGTGAAGAAAACATTTACCTAAATATTGATTTTAGTTCTCAACTGTAGGAATAAGAATTTCTTTATAGGGCACTGGCACTTTAAATTGTTAAAAGGGTTTGAGAATATACAAAGATTTGTTTCAGTATATAATATTTTGTGTTTATCTACTGTAAACCCATGTGAAATTCCCTTTGTCAGTGAATGGATAAAAAAGCTGTAGTAAAATTGAAATAAATAAGTTCTGTACATCCGTTAAAATGTATACTCTGTCCACGAGAAAACCATGGTGTAACTTGGACAGAGGTATACTCTGTAAAAGCTATATACCTCATCTGCTTTGAAACTGCAGTGTACTTTACATACTTTTCAGTTTGGTGTTTCCTTGCCCAAAATACGGTCAAGGATGTATTTCAGATAAGTTTTAATAGTTAATTAAATGATCCAGCTTGTCCTAGTTATTATTCTTCATTTTCATTCCTGTTGGGTGGGGGGAGGGAAAGGAAAATTATGAGCCTTCAAATAACTACATGAGAGGCTGAAGATTTTCTTTTCTGTCTCTGACCAACCCACTGCTTTCTAATGTTATTAATTGTAGCAGGAGACTTTAATAGCAAAGTATCCAAAAAGCAGAGGGTAGAACTTGAATGTTTGAGTTGAAACATTTGTATTTAGGTTTGTAAATTAAATTACAAGAATTTCATATATGGTGATTCACAAAGTACCATTTGCATGATTAGGAATCCCTAGATCCTAGCAACTATGGCGTGCTGCTAACTTTTTGAGTTTCTATTTTACTGGCCTCTCTGTGGAGATACTTGGATGTAAAAAGAAAAAAGAATCTCTCTCACATTTTATGGAAGCAAAAAGCCGAAGTAGATTGAAACTCACTTGATCACTGCACAGACACACCTGAAGGACTCCAGAAAAGATGTTAAGCTTTCCTATGCTTGAGTTGCCTGAAGTGATTCCTCTGATGTAGTAAGAGACTGTACAAATGTGCAGCCAGTTTCTTGAGCTCTCTAAGGTGGCTCCTCAGGATCTGTGTGGGTTCACATGCTAATTCATCCCACACATCTCCACTGCACCACTCACTGTGTTTGATGGTGGCTGTTTAGATCACAGGCACTAGTTTTATTTTGTTCCCAGGGGCCTCATTATGAGCCAGCTGCCTTTCTCGGGCACACACGGAGTTGTCTGTCCCGAGACATTTCCATCTCAGAAGAGGTGGTCAGTGCTGCACCACAGTGAGAGGTTTTTTCATATGTTAAGGAATTCTCTAAGCAGAAAGATAGGAGCAGAATGCTAAAAGGGATTACAGAGTACCTTGGATAAGACCTTTGTGTAGCATTTGATGGCTCTCCAAAAATCTGTCTCTTCTGCGTCTCTGTGTGACTTCATAAACTTGCAAAATTTGTCTTTATTTTCTTAAATAATGGTGTAATTATTAATAGAGTCATGCTTTGGTTTCCCACCTTGCACTAGTACCATTTGTAAAGTGATTTACTCTCTGAAACTATTAATTTTGACTCAAATGTGAAGTTCAAAATAACAGAGGAAATCAGTTTGTCCAGAGACAGCCTTTGTAAGTGACAAAGAAGCTCAATCTAATTGTTAACTTCAGCTCACAATTTTATATGAAGGGTCACACTCAAATGTGTGATCAAAATATTACTAATTGATAAGCTGGACGTTGCTTTTTCTGATTACAGTTTAGGTTAATTAAAAGGTCAAGTTAATATTTGCAGGAGATGACACAGTTTTTCAGTATATGTGTAGCTGTGACTGGGTCTATTAGTGAGACACAACGGAGAAAGAGGAAATTCTGGCTAAGTAGCAGGGGTGCCTGTCCAGTAATGATAGGCTTAGACCACTTCAGAACAGTCTCACAGAACAAATGGCCAAATCTCTAATCTCTGTTGAAATAAAAAATACATCAAAGAGAATTATTATACAGTGGAAGACACTGATAATAGATATTGGTAAGCTGTGGCTCTTAAAATTGCACAGACTCATGTAGTAGTTGGAAAGGCCCTTTAAAGACCATCTAGTCCAAGCCTCTAACTGTGAGCAGGGACATCTTTGACTATATCAGGTTGCTCTGAGTCTCGTCCAACCTGACCTTGAACGTTTCCAGGAATGAGGCATCCACCATCACTCTTTGCACAATGGGTGGTATAAGCAGAAAAGGCCTTGGCTCTAAGCACTGTTCATCAATAGCAAGAACATCCCTGTGATACCAACATGAGTTCAACACAAATCTAAACTGTAACCATTACTACTGTGAAGAAAATTAGCTCTATCCCAGCCAGCTACAAGTGTGAGTAGTGGTGAATGCATTTGGTTGTGGAATTCATGAACACTTAAGTAATGCTAATGTATTCAAGTTATATACTTTTAGTAAAGTGAGAATTTGCAGCATTTAATATATACTACTTTGGGGCATATGAGAAGTTCTCAATCCAGAAATGATAGGCAAGGGAAGTTTAGGGTCACTGTGAGTTTTAAGGGGCCTAACAACAGCTGAGAATAGAAGGAAGTGGAGCATCCAAGTAAAACAAGTTACTGGACTCTAACTGAACTCATTTTTGTACATTGAGCAAAGCACAAATTGGTTATTTTTACCTGCCCCAAACCTCTCTACGTAAGTCACTTAACTTTTTCTGAACCTGAAGTTTCATGAGGAATTGTACTTTAAGTGAAAAAATACCCACATTTACTCAACCTTAACTTTTGTACATTGTGGTAACTTCAGTAGAGAAATCTTAAAGTTGAGGCTGAATGTACAACCTTATATACACCCTCAGTGTAAAACTATATGCTCTTACTCATCTGTATTATGACTGAGCAGGTAGTTATGTGACTTTCTTGTTCCTGAAAAGCAGTGTGCTATTTCTTCAATCTGGAAGTGTCATCCCACAGTTTTTTCTCCTAAAAGTCCTTGTGCTTACTAGTGTTACTAGAGACAAGAGGAAAAGGATGTGAATACAGTGTGTTAAATTTGGTCATTAAGCAAGAATGTTCTGCAATAGGGAGAGCAATGTAACAGACTTTTCAGATACTGGTGTATGTTTGGGAATCATTTCCAAGAGGAAAATAATGAAACTGTATAGAAGAGACTATGATGACTAGTAGCCTTTCCTTGTGTGAATTTGTGTCATAGTCTGACAGAAATGTTTTGACCTCTTTTCTGGTTTACTAAGTTACTCTTTTCTTGCTTTTTTTCCCAGACTAATTAAATGTCTACTGATTTACTATTTTTAATTCAGTACAGACTCATTTACCCTTATTGCTCTGGCCTAGCAAATTCAGAAGCTAATCACTCCTTGTAGGGTTATATTCTGCAAATCAGTGGCCTAAGAATTGATGTTTAAATTGGGTGTTCTCTTTACCATCAGGATGCTCTGGCACAGACCTACCTTTTCTCTATAACTTAGCTAAAATGTCTTCCATCTTGTTCATAAAAACTAGATGGCTGCCAAGATCTCGTGTTGTGGTGCCAACTGGGAGACAGCTGATCAGTTACAAGTGGGGTGTAAGATTCACCCCAAAAGATTAAAGCAAGTCTGGCTAGCCCAGCATGCTTGCCCCAAGGGTGTTAACCATGAAGAGATCTTGAGAAACGGCGCCATTAAAATATATTCGTAGGGGGATTAGAACCATACGTTGTGTTGTTCTGTAACATTCCAAAAATGAGAGGATTGTTTCCTTCTTATCTAGATAAGAAAATGACCTTATGAGAACAGTTAGTATGGCAACATTGTAAATTCTTAATATGCTAGAGTTGCTGTAAAATTGCCCATCCTTATGTCAAATCTAATTTGGATAAGACCAATTTTGGGAATTCCATTCTATAACCATTGTTTAATTAAGTTTGTGCCCTAACTCTGATATTCAAAATATGTAAAAATTAAGTTATTGAATTCTATGTGAACACCAACACTTGAGCTCCACATCTGTAATGTTAAACTAGTTTGTGAAGAGTAACAAAAGTGGTGAAATTTTAAAATTCCTTTAAAACAGAATGCTGTGTTCTGGTCAGATTCATGTCTTGGGAAAGCTAACTAACAGGCAAATGAAAAGAAAGTTAGAAAGGAAGAAAAACAAAGGTTGTGCAAGTGAGAGATTAAAAATGCGAATTTAAAAGTTTTCCTAACATTTAAAAATTGCTGCTTAGTTTAGGAAGTATCAATATGTTGAAAAAAAAACCCTAGAAAAACCCTAATTATGATTCATTGTCATGAAATGGAGTTTTTTGTTTAAGGATATACTCAGCAAGGAAGTAAAAGTGTAGACATTAAACTTGTTGGGGAGGCTTCTTAGCATTCTTGAATATCACTAGTAAATGTTCTCAGGCAATTTGCAGTAGGAATAAAGAGCAGCCTCTTAACTTTTGATCCGTCTGTGTATTAATCCACCAGAGGATAGAATATGGCTCTAAGAGAATATTGCTGTACTATACTCCTTATTACAGTGAATTGAGATATTTTCAGGCCAACTGTTTTATATAGCCCAGGGTGTGCAGTTTTATAGATTCTTGTCCTGAATCTAACAGCTAGTGGTCAAATATGCACTTTGTGTTTCACTTTGTTTAAAGAGGAAAATACAGTTCATTAAAGAGATACAAAGCAATAAACATTTCTGAAGCTTAAATTCAATCTTAAAATCTGTAGATTCCTTTACTGTGACTTCTGTTTCTCATGTATGCAGTAATATTTCAGCATGCTAAAAGAAGCATAGTAATATTAATCATTTATTCCTTTCCTGAGTTCTGATAATTCTGTTTCCTACATAGTGAGGTAACTTTTCTTTGCTCAAGAAGCCAGCAGGCTGGTGTTGATATTATCTTGGTAGTATCTCTTGCTTTTTTAATGTTTTGTTTTGTTTTAAATTGCCTGCATAAAGGCAGTGTTTGGAGAGAATCTAAACATGAGGCTTCTTCCCTAACTTTTTCCAAATTGTTGGATAAACCTCCAGAAGTAAAAGTTCTGAAGTTTCATTAAAGGCAAACCCTGCCTCATTTTCTCCCATCTCTAACAGAAGGGCTTTTTGGTCACTTATCTCTCTTCATCCCTTTGACTGCATTCTGAAATGTGCAGGGAGAGGGGAGTGAGCCTGGGTATTCGGTGGCTTGTATGTGACAGGTAAGGCTTTGTTGCTTCACTGCCTTTTGTAATTTCAGTGTGTAGAGGCAGAAGTAGCAGATAGCAAAATTCATCAAGAACTGGCAAAAGAGCTTTCAGAATTGATGGAAGTCATCCTTTGGGGACTCATTAAGAGTATTAAGAGATAAGAATGGAAGAGGGCACGTGCCCAATGTGATGTTCTGTTGCATATGTGAAAAACTTCAGTCACAACTGTGTATGGATCTTAAAAATAAAATTTAAAAGATGATAAATAAGACTTCCACATTTTTCAAGGTGGAGGATAAAGAAGAAACACCTGATAAATTACTGATAAGTTGAATATAAAAAATATAGTTGAGGAAGTACTATGTAGCATTTTCACACTCAGGGTTTGGGTATACACTGTGTGGGGTACAACTCACCTGAAGTCTGCTTACCTGAATGTTTTCACAAACTGTTCAGTGAAAATAGGAGATGTAATAAATAGAGATTTAATGAGTTACATGACTTTGGAGAGGTAGTGAAACAGTGTGTGGATTAGTTAAGGAATTTGGCAAGAAGGCTGTCATGAGAAAATAAAGCAAGTGAAGGAAAGAATGACGATTGCAACAGTCATATTTGCTGACAAAAATTGATCTAGGACAGCTTGCAAGCACTTGCAAACATGGACATAAAAGGCTGTAGGAAGCAGAGCAGTTAACAGAGAGGCAGATGTTAACAGAGTATAATGAAATCAAGATGAATGCAAAGGCGTTCTCACTCAGGGTAAAAACCAACAATGATAACCATAAACTGTGGGAATGCTGACTAAGAAACAGTATTAGAGAAGCAGGATCTTGGGAGTGCTAAATTGAACATAAACATCCAGTATGTAGCTGCTACAGGGATGCAAATACATGGATATGACAGAAATGGGACTTTTTTTTTTCCCTCTTGCTTTGGACTGAAAATTAACAATCATTTTCTTACAGAACATTCTCTGGCTGAAGCAGATTCACCAGAATTGTTATGGAAAATGTTTTGCAGGGTCACTGTGTCAAACCAACCCTCACCAGTTCTATTAAATAACAGTAGCACTCCCTTTTCCTTTCTTCAGAACTTACTTACAATGGAAGTTGCTACTCTATTGTGTTTTGGTTTTTTTTTCTGTGCAACCTCCTTATCGTTACATCTCTTTGAGTTTTTAACCTCCTCCTCTTCTTTAAGAGCATCAAAGAACAATTATTTCTTCTGACAGCTGTTTTTCCAATTTTTCCTTGGCCTGTGGTCATCTTCATCTTACCTTTTGCACATAGTCTAAGGTGCTGAGAACTAAATATGCTACAAGGAATAGAGAAGAGAAGAGAAGAGAAGAGAAGAGAAGAGAAGAGAAGAGAAGAGAAGAGAAGAGAAGAGAAGAGAAGAGAAGAGAAGAGAAGAGAAGAGAAGAGAAGAGAAGAGAAGAGAAGAGAAGAGAAGAGAAGAGAACTTTAAGACAAAAGTTTTTATGTTCTCCTTAGGCTAATCATCAACTTTTCGATTACCACTAAGTTAAAGTAAGGCCTTTTATGGAGGACTCTCTAAATTGGAATCCAAAGGAGGAAGAAGTTGCGACATTGGATGTCTCTGCTTCTAGTACAGCGATTTGTACTTCCAGCAACTTTCCTCTGACTCATGCTTTCTAAATGGTCTCTTGCAGAGATCTTTCAGTGTGTTCTTTGCTTAATTTCCTTCTTAGCATTCTGTTGATTTATTCCTCTATTGCCATCTGAGTATTACTTTATATGGCTTTTGACAGATGCTTCTGTTTTTAACTTGCTGCAAGCTATGGCTGTTAATTTTGTGTTGTACATTTCTCTGGTATTCCATATTCTGGATTGCACTTTCATATTACTCCTTTTTGGTCTAATATGCAAAGACATACATAATTTTAGCTTCAGTGTTAATAACTAGACACCTAAAACTCCTCACATTCGTAAAAAAAAATCCTCTATTTGAAGTAGGGGCCTTTTTTTCCTGTAAACCTGTCTGAATAATATTTTCTCATGCTTCCAGACTGAATACCATGTATTTCATTCAGCACTCTTCCTATAATTCTTAATACAGGTGACATAAGATCTTATGATAGACTGATGTTATTTTTCAAAAGAAACAATGTTATTCTTTACTGCCAGTGCCTTTCTAATTAATTTTTAAATGATAGCTGTATGCCATGCCTATACAATTGCACTTTAATGTTGTTTAGGCTGTAGTAAAGTAAGGGGTTTTTTTTTAGTTACCTGAAAAAGGAATTTGTAAGTTCCCAACTCTTCTGAAGTACTGAAAATAGGCAGGACGATTTTTTTTTTCTCTATAAATCCACTAAGACCAATGTAAGCTCCAAGGATAGCAGCTGATATTAGATAAAACTGCTGTGAAAAAAAGGACAGATAAATCAGAAGTAACTGCCCTTACTGTTAATAGCTGTTGGTGATGGAAATTAAGAAAGATTCAGGAAGGAAAAGTCTGTAATCACACAGAGATAACACCAGACAGTGATAGACATCTAGGTATGAAGCACATTGCTAGCAGTGGTGGACTTCCCAGTGACCTTCAGGGGAAATCGAATCCACGCTTGTTGAGTGAAGACCTATGGGCAGACGATGCTGTGATGGTAATAGGATATATAGGGCTTTGCTTATGCTTTGCTTTGGCACTGATATGGTCTGTGACATTGGAGATTTTACTTCACATAATTCTTTTTTAGCCTTCATTTCAGGTTTAGATTGGAAGGTGCTTAGGGCTTTTTAGTAGATCTCCTAGACTGTGTACCTACAGGATCTTTAAAATGGAGCTTTAGTCACAAATAAGGCCACAAGGCGCTGTTGTAGCACAACTAGAGAGAAAACCATCCTAACCAAACCCAGGGCAGGCACCAGCTCTCATTGGTGAAGAATGTGCAGGCACGCTGGATAGAAACTAATGGTATCAGTGCCCTTAGTGAATTATGATTACCTCTTTCTTCCAGCAGTCGAGAGCAGAATATTGCTGCACTTCCAAGGATGTTTAACAAAAATTCCTACTTTGACTGGATTTAATTCTTTGTAGTTTTCCCATTCAATTTATTATTCTTTAAGTGTGTATTTTATACTCTCATTTCTTAGCAAAAAAAATCAATTTGTCTAGAAAAAGCAATGTAAAAAGGCCATCTGGGCGATTAACAGTTATTTACATCATAAATTCCACCTGTAATATGCTTTTACTAGATTGTACTTAAAAATAATTTCCTAATGCAAAACTGTATCTACACCTTACACTCTGGTGCAGTTAGTTTATATTTTTTCTTAATCTATTGCTTTCTGTTTTCCAGAACAGGCTGCAAAACTCTTGGAGAGAAGAAAAACGTGCATAATATGTAATCATTCTGTTCAGGGCTGTAATCTTATAAATTGCTATACCATGTCATATGAAAAGAATATTATTAGGCAAGCACCTTCATTAAAACTAAATCCTGAAGAAGGAGGCTTCAGTGCTTGTTTAAGCATTGTCAAAAAGGGATAATGGGAACACAGTTGGGGAAGAGCACATGATTTGGGACAGCCAGCATGGCTTCACCAAGGGAAGGTTGTGTCTCACCTATCTGGTGACCTTCTGTAATGGAGTAACAGCATCAGTGGATAAAGAGAAGGCAGCCGATGCCGTCTACCTGGAATTGTGCAAGGCCTTTGGTCCCCCACCACATCCCTATCTAAATTCATGAGATGTGGTTTTGATGGGTGGACCATACAGTGGATAAGAAATTGGTTAAAAGGATGCAGACAAAGGGTGGTGGTCAATGACTCTGTGTCTAGGTGGAGGCCAGTAACAAGTGGTGTCCCCCAGGGTCTGTCCTAGGACTGGTGCTCTTTGCCATCNCAGCCGATGCCGTCTACCTGGAATTGTGCAAGGCCTTTGACATGGTCCCCCACCACATCCCTACCTAAATTCATGAGATGTGGTTTTGATGGGTGGACCATACAGTGGATAAGAAATTGGTTAAAAGGATGCAGACAAAGGGTGGTGGTCAATGACTCTGTGTCTAGGTGGAGGCCAGTAACAAGTGGTGTCCCCCAGGGTCTGTCCTAGGACTGGTGCTCTTTGCCATCTTTATCGGTAACATTGATGATAGAATTGAGTGTGCCCTCAGCAAGTTTGCTGGTGACACCAAGCTGAGTGGTGCAGTTGATGGAATAGAAGAAAAGGAAGCCACCCAGAGGGATCTGGATGTACTTGAAAGGTGGGACCAGGTGAGACTCAACCTAATGAGATTTAACACTGCAAAGTGCATGGTCTTGCACTGGGGCCAGAGGAATCCCAGACATCTATACAGGCTCAGAGAAGAGCTGCTGGAGAGTAGCCCTGCTGAGAAGAACCTGGGGGTCCTGGTGGGTGAGAAACTGACCATGAGCCAGCAGTGTGCTCTGGCAGCTCAGAAGGCCAATGGTCTCCTGAGCTCCATCAGCAGAGGGGTGGCCAGCAGGGAGAGGGAGGGGACTGTCCCTCTCTGCTCTGCCCTCAAGAGGCCCCATCTGCAGTCCTGTGTTCAGATCTGGGGCCTCCAATTCCAGAGAGATGTGGAGCTGTTGGAGAGGGTTCAGAGTGGGCCACGAAGATGCTCAGGGGCTGGAGCACCTTCCCTGTGAGGACAGGCTGAGGAAGCTGGGCTGGTTCAGCCTGGAGAAGGCTGTGGGGGGACCTCATTGCAGCCTTCCAGGACTTAAAGGAAGCTGTATGGACAGGAGGAGGAATTGGGCAAAAATGTCAGAGAGTGGTAGGACAAGGGGAATGGATTGAAGCTGGAGAAGGGAGGGGTTAGGTTGGATATCAGGGGGAAGTTTTTCATGGAGAGAGTGATGAGGTGCTGGAAGGAGCTGGCCAGAGAGGTGGAGGATGCCCCAACCCTGGAGGTGTTCAAGGCCAGGTTGGATGGGGCCCTGGACAACAAGCCTGGAGGTTGGTGGACCTGCCTGTGTCAGGGGGTTGGAACTTGGTGATCCCTGGGGTCCCTTCCAACCCAGACCAGTCTGTGATTCTGTGTAGAGGATGGCATAATAGATAATCATATAATAAGTAATCACTCTAAAAAGTATGACCCAGACCAAATGTAAAGAGTTGATTTGGTGTAGTAGTGTTCTAGAACATAAACTACTAGCAAGAATGTAGTATTTGAGGCCACAAATCATAACTGTAAAAAACGTTAAGATCAAAGCCCTAATTTATGCAGACTGTAGTATGATCCAGTTCTTAGCAACAAATTCTTTAAATTTTGTGTAGAGTATAACTTAGATTATTAAATACAGCTGAGAAAAATGAGGTGTTCTTTCAGGAACACAAGACCTTCTTTGACTCTGAAGCACCTCTATGTTTATATTGAAGACATTGTTTTCCTAGTTTGCATTTTGATAAGTGCAGCAAAACAGTTCTTTGAGTGCATGACTGTCTTGCATATTAATGAGAACAAGCAAATTAAAAATGCTTTCTCAAAGATCTCATAGTTGTCTTATGTTTTCTGAATATTAAGTTGACACCACCTAGCAAACCTCGCACTTCCAGCAGCTTTCCAGCTCATTACACTGTCCTCCTGCTGCATCCAGAAGAATTCCCTCTGTTTACTCCAGCTATTCCTTTTCACTTTCTATCTTGTATAACTTTATTCTCCATTCTCTGCTATAGAATAGTCTGGGTTGGAAGAGAACTTATAGCCCATCCAGTTCTACTGCCCAGACATAGGCAGGGACACCCTTCACCAGCCCAGGTTGCCCAAAGCCCCATCCAACCTGGCCTTGAACCCTGCCAGGGATCCAGGGGCAGCCACAGCTTCTCTGGGCAGCCTGTGCCAGGGCCTCACCACCCTCACAGGGAAGGATTTCTTCCTTATATGTCATGTAACCCTACCCTCCTTTAGCTTAAAGCCATTCCCCTTCAGCTGTGGGCAGGCTGCTCTAAGGCCTTCTCTTCTCAAGGCTGACCAACCCAAACTCTCTCAGTCTGTTTTCATACAAGAGGTGCTCCAGCCTTCTGGGCGTCTTTGTGGTCCTCCTCTGGACTCATTGCAACAAGTCCATGTCCTTCTTATATTGGGGACCCCAGAACTGGTGCTCCAGGAGTATACAGGGAGAATCACAGAACGGTCTGTGTTGCAAGGGACCCACCTCCCTCAACCTGATAGTCAAGCTTCTTTTGATGAAGCCCAGGATACAGTTGTCTTCCTGGACTGTACATTGCTGGTTCATATCCAGCTTTTTGTCATCCACCTACACTCCTAAATCCTTCCTCTCAGGCTGCTTTCAGCCCACTCACTTCCCAGCCTGTATTTGTGCTTGGGATTGCCCAAACCTTGTACTTGGCCTTGTTGAACTCCATGAGGCTCACATGGGCTCACCTCTCACGCCTGTCAGAGTCCCTCTGGATGTCATCCCTTCCCTCCAGCATGCCAGCTGCAACACAACTTGGTGTCATCAGGAAACTTGCTGAGGCCACACTCAGATTATGCTGCTTCTCCTTTCTTCAGCAGTGCTCTCTTCTGTAGTTCGTCCTTTGGTCCATATAAAATGTTAAGGTCTCACCAAATAGCTGTCTGACTCTATTCTACCTTTTCTAGGTCTTTGAGGGTGTTTTCTCTACCAAGACTTAATTTTTTTCTCTCTGTTCTCTTCTGGGTTTGTTTTTATTCTCTCTGCTCTAAACAAACTGCCCTAAAGTCGCATTTTCTTTCCTGCTCTGCATGATAAATTTTCTGGCTTTGCACCTCATTCTTCTTTGCTTTTCTACAGGTATTGCCCTGTTACCTTTCTAGCCATATATTTTCTCCTGTGCCACAAACTTTGAAAATTGGAAGTAGTGTGTTATGGCATTTTTGAAAATAGCATGATCCATACCAATGTGGAAAGCATTCCTCTCAGCTGTCTGCTCTTTCTCCTTATGCACCAGTGTTTTCTCTGTTTCTAGGCTTATTTCTGCCATTGGGGAAGGGACACAACCAAAAGCCTTTTTTTTTTACTGCCTCACTGTGGTATTACCTGTGGCACAACAACTGGACATCAGTCCTGTGAGAGTCCAAGTTTCAGAGAGTTGATCAGGATTTCCTTACTGTTAGCCAGGGAAACGGACGTTTGTGTTGGATAATTCAGTACATTTCAAATGCATACGGAGAGGTCAAGCAGGAGAGATGAATGCAGATGTCTGTGATTGTTTTCAATAGAGAGACCCTGTGTCTACTTGTTGTCAACAAGGCATCTACATTAGTTGCTAGAAATGAGTAGTCCTCATAATCTGCAGCTGGTGTATGTGCAGCATAACTTCACTAGAAACTGTAAGAGACAGTGGAAGGAAGTCATCAGGATTTGGGCATGGTACATTTTCTTTCCCATGTACCTTCATGGAGAAGGGATGACTCTCAAGTTGTTCTCCAAAACAATAAAATAATCTCAGTTGCCCTACTGGAAGCCATCAGAAACCGATCCCCTGTTCCTTGGCCTTCGTAAAATTTGAGCAAATTTTCTGAAGAAGGAGGCGTAAGACCTGCACAGCAAAGAGCTTAGTTACCTCAAAGAAAGAGTCATGAACCAAACACCAAATGTAAGCAGGAATCCATCTTCTAGAAAACAGAAAATGTCCCTTATTTTTTTTTATTTTTCTTAATTTTTAAGGGGGGAGGGAAGCAAAACAAAAGAGGTTTAGACTAGCAAATGAAGAACATATTGAGGAAAGCCTCTTGAGGTTAAATGCACATAAATATCGTTTTGTGGGCCATTTATACCATAAGTGACCAACAAAATACTTTCACTTTTGTACAGTAAAGCTTTCTGTAATTTTTAGTACCATGCAATTTGGGTTTTTGGCAAGAAGTATTGCTGTAAGTTTCACAAATCATTATTTATAGTTAGGGTATTTTTTCCTCTTGTTTTCTGTTTTCCCTATCAGAAAAAAGGCAATCTCCTTTCTGGTTTTTTTTTTAGAAAAAAACAAACAACAACAACAAAAAAAAAACACCCAAAAAAACCCCCAAATCACAGTGTAGCAGTTCTTTTTTTGTCAGGAAATTCTTAGATTTTTGAAGAATTGTGATTTTTTTCATCTTGAGCTTGCAGAGATTATGCGGGTGGCGAGGTGCTGAACGAATGTTAGTCTTGTGAAACGGAGAAGGGGGTGAGAGTTAAATGACTTCTGGTGTTTGCTTGTAAAATGTCATTATAGTTTTCTTACAAGAAGCTGCATTCACATCAGCTGCAGGGATGATGTGGTACTTGTATAGGCCTGCAACACACACACCACTTGACAAAATATGGAGATGCAGACTCAGGGAGAATGCAGCACTGTGACGTTCTCCTGCTAAATTCTATGTTGAACCGTCCTTTCCTGTACCCAGGTGCATCATTGCAGGGTACAAGGAGTCAAGTATGTTTTATGGGAATATTGCATTTATTTCAGAACCTGCAAATGTGGTGAAATTTAATTATTGTTGGGAAACTATTGGTTTTCAAGTTCTCTTTTCAGTATCTATTTCTTGAATGTTCACCAACAGCAGGTTTTATTTATTTGGGGCTAAACTCAGTGGCATGTGATCTGTTTATCTTGAGCTTGACCATCAGTGAACTGGTTGGGAGAAGGGAGAATTTTTTTACCTGTGCACTGAATTTATGTTTTTTGTGGAACAGAACTTTGGAGCTTGTGATACATCCTTGTTTTCTTTTAATCACCATCTGATCTCCATGTAGAATACATGGATGTTTACACACAGAAAGCTTTTAAAATTTGTTATTACTAGACTGAGTTACTGCTGCAGACATCTGGCCAGAGACTTGTCATTTAGCGTTGGATTAATAAAGATGATCAAGTTCAAAGCAAATTCATTCACATGAATCACATGTGAATTGAAAACAATGTGTTAAGACTACTGAGAGGAGACTGGAAGCATTACCACGGGAGATCAGGCTTTCTCTCCACCAACTGGGAAGGAACAAAGTAAAATTTAGCCAAGAGAATAAAAGAAAATCTTCTGGATTTCCAGTAAAACCATCCCACATGGATAATTTATTATTTTCACTTCATTTTCCTGAAATAATCAAGGCCTCAGAAGTTAATACTGCTCTTCAGAATTGCAACAGACAGATATATCCAAATAATGAGTTATTAAATTTATATAGTAAATATATACTTAATAGTGACTGGAAGAAATAATACCAAAATCTCATTTTAGTGTCAGAAATTTCCAGTGTTTTTACTAGCAGATAAATTTGCACACAGCCTATAGACTAGTATAAGCTCACTGGAAACTTTAGAAATCAGTGCAGTATATTAACAAACACTTTTAAATGTGGTCTATTTATAGACAGCTTTTGTACATGGCAATGTATAGGCATACATTGTGTATGGCACATACTAAGAAATTGTGTATTGTTAATCTACTTAGAACACTAAACAAAGTAGAATTTGCACTTGGCAATATGTTGGTATCTCTTAAGAGATTTAAAAAAAAAAGACAGCCATATAAACCAATGTGTTATATAGGTTTATTAATGCATAACTGTTATGTAAACTCATTTCTCCTGTCCCCCAAATGTAGGGCTTTTTATAATATTTTCATATTTAATTACTTCCATAACATGCTGTATACTTGCTTTCAGGAGATAGAGCCCCTGGAGATTTGCATTTTAGGAGTTGGTTACAAATTTCTTGTCAAAGCAGTGCACTTTGAGGAAAATCATTGAAGCAGCCTGTTGTGCAGGGTGTGTTGTGTGGGATTTTTCTCTAACACTAAAACAGGTTTTGACATACTAGTATCACAGGGATTTTCAGATTTAAGCAAAGTAGTCTGTTGAACTACTCTAACAGATAGGTTTCACTTAATACTTCTTAATGATATGAAGCATCTCTTCTCTTGGAGGTCATGCATTGTAATGGGTATCCTTTCTAGAGTGTGATACCAAATAAGGTGGCATTTTTTTAAGTTGCCAAGATACCAAATAATCAGTGTAGAGTTTATTACATCAAAAGCAATTAGCTGTCATCTGCAGAGATGCAGTACCTTGTCATTAACATTGATGTGATAACGCTTGCATGTGCTGGGACTATTTAAATCAGAGAATAGAAGCAGTCCCTTGTTTTCATTAACAGTAATTAATGCTTGCTTTTTTGTTGTTATTGTGTAACTTTGTCATGGAGTCGTTAGTAAAAGAAGCTGTTACAAACTATATTACTGCATATTTTTAGGCAAGTGCAGTCATTTGAACTACAAGCTTGCTGTGGTATTGGACCTACAGTAAGACATAGGTGGTGTTCTTGCTGCAGGTGGTGTGCGGTGCTGTGCCTCAGGCAGGGTGTGCGGCGACCGAGCAGCGCGGATGCTGAGAGGCATCAAGAGCACCAGGCACACTGCACTGAACAGAGAATCAGGGGAGCCCCAGTCTGCCTCTAGTGCTGGTTTAGCACTAGACAAATAGGGATGTCAGTCTGACAGCCCATGTTGTCTATTACAAGGAGTTTTCCCTTCCCAGCCACCAGGCTTGGTTTAAAAATTATTATTATATTAAATTATTTTGAAATATTTGAATTTAAACAAACAAACAAAAAATTCTCTTAAATTTGAGTAACAAACATAATAGTTCCTTCATTAGGGATGATGACATTCATGGCTTCTGTTTTGAAATTTGAGGTAATCCATCAAAGCGGAAGTCTTACAAGGTCCATGTTGCAAGAAAGCTTGAGTTTTTCTACTTTCTGACTTGTGGCATCTGAAGAATAGAATAGATTCTTTCTTTCCACAGACAAGTTTCAAGTTAGGTATGAGATGTCATGGGAATGTATCATATGCATAACAAAGCAATTTCAGTAGGAATAAAGAATGCGATGTAGAGATATATAGCCTTCATCTGCCACCTGAGCAGCTGGAAGCTGTTGGGTTGTATGTGGGTTGTGACCACTCGCCCAGTGGACATGAAATTCAAAGTTATCCAGAAGCTTACACATAAAGTTTATCTGTGAAGGACACGCGTCAAAGAACAGTATGTTCGGTTCATAAACAGAACTTACGTGTTTGCTGCTCACATTACCTTCAAGTTGATATTCCAGTGAATTCTGAGTACTTCAGGGGCCTAGGATAATAGCCTTTATTTGGCAAGCATACAGAAACTTCAAGTTCATTAACTCAGTGCAACTATGCTAATCAGTCCTTGAAACGGTAGCCTTCTGTTTCACCCGTTTGCCTGTCCAATGCTGAGACTTACTTTTACTGATCTGATCTCTCCTTCCTTATTTAAACCCCCTGCTACTGGAAGGAAACTTAATTTTAGAAGTGTCTCTAGAAGTAACAACCTTTTTTTATCAACATTATAATTTTATTTAGAAGAACCAAACAGTTTCATTACAGTGGTTGTCCAGTCTCAGGAGTAAAATTCTGACGCAGTTGTTGGGGTTGAAGCCAACCTGATGTAGAGCTTTTTGCTTCCTGCATCAACACTGTGTGTAGGTGTGGTGACAGGTGTGGTTTACTTGACACACTAAACTGGTGAAACCAGGAATAACCTGAACTAATACCTAACTTCTCCCAGTAATTCTTCAGACACCTTTGAAGTATCATTTTGGTTTGTGAAACTGCATTAATTCATTCATACTGCAAAATTTAAAAGAGAACACAAGCTTTTCAGTCATTATTCCAGCTAAATAATATTTAAACTGTGTAAAAAAACTATTGAAGACTTTACCATTGTAAACCAGAGTATTTCACTGTCAATACTGGAGTAAGAACTAGTCATCATGAATAGCAGTTACATATCTGTGCTATAATTATTCTACTGAAAATATTTTTAAAGTATTTAGCTAATTTTGAAAAATATGATTTTTTAATTTATCTGGCTAAATACTTACTTTTTCTCCATATTCAGCATTTATCTTTAATAAAGAGAAATGGCTCACCTGAGTCAGAGGCATATATTTGGGTTTTTTGGTTGTTTTTTTAATCATGTGTCCAATTGAAAAGTGCCTTTTTATGCAAACTAATGATGAATGCTGTAATTTATTACATTGTTTGAGGAGAGGGGCTGTAACATGAACATGAGTGAAAGCTAAGTTGAAGTGGAAAGATTTACTGGACTTAGTATTACTATTTCCTTGGAAAGTAATGAAGATGAGAAGGGTGTAAGGATAGGAGATGAGAAACTAATGAAAATGAGAAACAAATGAAATTAATTTCATTTGAGACCAAATGACACTCAAATGTCTTTTTCTTTCATGTGAGAGTACTAGAATGGGGGATGGAAGCACAGAGTTATTTGGAACACAAAGGGGTTCCCTCATATAAAAAGAGACTTTCATTTGCAAAGCCAGAGAGAACTCGGAAGCTTTTTAAATCTGAATGCTGAGGTACAGAAATCCAGTGCCGTTACTCCGAGTGTAACTGGACATCGGTTACCAGGTGACTGCTCTGTGAGACTGTTATTTTGACATCACCAGCAGACATTTTCTTGCCAGAACTGTCTATGAGAATAGAATTTGTGTTCTGATAATAGATAAGATGCTTTCAAAATCAAAGGGCTGTCAGGAAGTTTATCTCATGTTTTGAAATATTAAATGCCATTAATACATTTCTGGAATAATGGACAAAGGCAGTGGCAGCAGGGCAATCAGTTATGGTGAGGTGTGGGGTTTTTTAATTACACATCAGCTAACTGGTAGAAAATGTGTATGACAGAGCAGCAGTGTGACACACTCGTCAAAAGATTGATTTGTGCTGCAGTAGTTCAGACTCTGAAGACATGGCAGGAGAGTGTGCCAGGTGTGTCCGTTTTGTGCTTCAGAACTTGAGATACGGAGTAGCATGACTCCTGTTTTAAACAGCCTTTCAGTGCTGAAAAAAGGGGGATGGAGCAATGGCAGGAAAAGAGAAGGAAGAAAAGCCATGCATATACAGAGATTTCCTTTTCTAATCTTTATATACAAAACCATCTGGATAACCATACCCAATCAGCAGACTTAAGTAATAAACAAATATGCTAGATTCAGGACCACTGTGCTTTTTTAAAACGTAATAAATTCATTTTCGTGTCTTACAAAACACTGAGCATATCAATAGAACTCCCTAGGGAAAGCGTTACAGAAAGTTTTAAATATATTGATGTTTAGGGCTTAAAGCCATGTTTCTACACATTTCACTGGAATAATCCAGAGACATCAAAACTTAAAACATCAGTTTTATCAGTATTAGATTATATTGTTACATGCTAAAGAGGCAGCACAATCTGTCACGTAGGGTTGATGTTGTTGTCTATGGAAATGGTGAGTTTTAGTCACTCTGTCCATGGTGCCACTTAATTGCATGAAATCTCACAGAAACAGAAAACAGGCTGTCATTAAGGAAAATCTATGTTGGCCTAATATCTATGCCAAAAGTTTCCTTCTAATGCTTTTTTTTTTAATAAAAAATCATGATCTTTGTTCTCACCAGCAAGCCAGCTCCCAAGCAAGACTTCTCTATTAACATTTACAAATTCGGCTCCCCGTGGTTCTGAGTCACTGTTTTATTTAAGTTCAATTTGTGCTGTCTCAGTGAAGGCAGCAGACATAGAATCTTTTCTTAAACTGCAAGTTAAATAATTGTTTATGTTTCTAGAAAGAAATACAACGTAAGCGTAACAAAGTATGTCTGTAACTGTGCAGATTTACCCAACAGCTTTAAAACAATGCTGAGATTAAATATTTAATTTGGCAGCCCATATCCATTGAGCAGGCTTATGGGGTTAGTTTTGCTCCTGTTGAATTTAGTATCAAAATAGACAATGATTATGTGTAAGATCATGTGCTTGTGTAGCTGATTTCTATTTATTGATCACAGTATAATTTCATACACATTTATTAAATTTCATCTTCTGAGGGTATGCAAGGTGGTACATTATCATATGCTACATTTGAGTATGATTTTACATGGGGTTTATGCCTTTTCATTCAGCAAAGTGGACCTGCTTAAATGGATGATGAACCAAGGTTGTGTACTAGAAAGTGTCTAGTATAGTCACAGCCCTATTTGTTGCAAGTGCTATAAGTTCTATAGGATATCAAAATGAATAGAAAGGAGGATGATCATCTCAGAGGATGATTTGAGAGGTTGCCCTACACAGCTGGTATTTGATTTTGTCCATGCAATAGAGCCCCTGCGTTCTGCAAATTAAGTCACTTGGACTAGACAGGAGGGGCTGCTAACAGCTTGTGCTGTAGTTTTGTTCACCAAGCTTATCTGATTTTCTCTCTTTTAATTCTGTAAATTAGGGATAATAATTTGGCATCATTGTATAGGAGTTCATTGCAGATTCATCTATGACTTTTTTTTGTGAAGTGATGCAATAATACAAGGATGAGAGTCACGGAAAAGTTCACCCAGCATTAATCGTACTGTCTTTAACTAATAGTTGAATAGCATGCAATAAATATCCTTATGTGTTAACCCATTTTACAAAGTACATAAGGATTAAACAAAATTAATACCTGCTGGGTGCTTAATTGACCAGCATTCACTCTCAGCAATAACTGAGGCTGGAGATCTTCTTGAAGAAGAGTTGTAATGAAAGACAATTACAACTCATGCACAGGGGAATGGATTGTGTTTGCTGAGATATCAAATGCTAGAATTAAGATTATTTTTGCACCTGTAGCATCTGGTCCTGTGAGAAAGCAAATTAGACTAAATAGACCCTTGATACTGTACAATGACTTCCTTATATTCCTGTGAAATACTGATCGGCAGATGTGGAATTCTTCCTCCCACATGAAGAGAGATGATATTTACATGGAGCATCTGAGAGTCATTTAAGTATCCAGACCCAGAGAAAACACATGAAAACAAAGTCTCATGAAATTTGTCTTCTAGAATTGTAATGACAATTCTTATACCCATCCTCCAGGATATCTTCCCAAGATCAGGGTCATCCAGAAATTGATCCCTGGCTCAGACAGCGGCAAAAGCTACCAAGTCTTTTAAATGCCTACAAAGATTTACATCAGGCCCAAAATTGGACCTCCTCTTATCTTACGGTCAAGGTAATGTAGAAGTCGTCTCACACCTGTCTGCAATTTTACAGTGCTGCACATGATGAGGTAGTATTCTTCAGAGTTGATTCCATTGCCCTCAGGCTAAAATACTGTTGGATTGAGACAGCGAGAACTCATAGGACTTGGACACCTTTGCTCTTGGACTTATTTTCTGATGCCAGGGGAATATGCAGACCCTTCTTATCCCAGCTCTGCAGGATAATTAGCTGTGCTGTAAACAAAGGATTTGCAACCAGGCATTATTTTCTATTCCATTTTAGTGTGACTATGTCCTTAGAGTATACAATTTAAGTTTTAATTAGTTATTAACAGTAGCCATTGCAGCTAGATAATTCCACGAAGAAAAGGGAAAACAAATTACTTGCAACTAATCTGTTCCATTTCAGCACCCTGAAAATGAAGGGTTGCCAGGAGAGCATGAGGGGGGAGGATGGAGAAACACTGGTTGACTACACACCATTTTTCCCCTCAAATGTCAATAGCAGCTTATTGAAATTTATTGTTGAGATTTCTTGGGGATTAAAAGTTTTTGCACCTTCAGACAGTACCATGGTTGTTGATGAAAGATTTGCCAGAAGAGGTTCATGTACATACAGCTAGACATAGTAGGAGATGGAAGCTACAAGCTGTGATTGTGTAGTACAAGAAGGCCCAGTCCAGAAGCTTGTTGCAATCTCTCCTTTTCTCTGCAGGACTAATATCATGGTAAAAGTTGTTTTGTAGTGTTGTGTGACACTGCTGTCATATAAAACTTGGTTTTATTTTTCGTGCTTTCTGAGAGATTGAGAAGTGAACTGTGTGATCGTTACTATAAAAAAGTTACAGATCTTCTATAATTCCTTTCCATAAATATGCTATGAGTAATAACCTCCTAAAGCCAATTGGCATTGTATGTATCGACAAAGGAGTTTTAGTCAATACTTTCATAAAGCTTTGTGATGGAAATTGCCTTTTCACAGCCTTTCTAAAGAAACACAGGTACAGAATGAAGTAGGCACCTGTGGGATTGCCGGAGGAAAAGCGAACTGGTCTAAACAGTTTAACTTTGGTGAAGGAGGAAGGCCACAAGGCATCGCTGAGATGATGCTGGCATCCATTAAGGGAAGTAGTCTTCCAGATTTCCTTTCCAAAAATACTTTGGTTTATTTATACTGACTTATAGTCAGCCTGCAAAAAACCCATGCCTTTCTGAAATGCTCACTGCAGTCCTACGTAGGACCTGAGTCCAGAGATAAGTAGAGAAGCAGTGAGCCATGCAAGTCATCAGAGCTTAAGGCCTGTTTGAAGTGAGATGCACCAATTAAAACATTATTGTTTTAACATTATCTTTCCAACGTAAAACATTAGAATTTGCTAAAGTAGTAGCCTATTTTAGCAATGATTTGGTACTCACAGCTCTTTCATAGTTAAGTCTCTAAAGAGATTTGACCTTGGGAGTTGGATTTTTTTGTTTGGTTTTTGCTTGGTTTGGTATTGGGTGTTTTTCAGAACGAAAACTAAACCTTTTTTAACGTGTCCTAAAGTTGGAAATACCTTGGGACATGGTGTTTTATAAGCCACTGTGCAATGTAATGTGGGAAGAAGGGGTTTGTCTAGTAGAAACTAAAACATGACTGTTGTAGCTGGTGTGAAGCAGGACTTTGCCTCCAGTCAAAGGCAGAAAACTGTCCTTCAGCTCAAGTAAATTGGCATCATTTGTCCGGAGCTGAGTGTTTTGTTAAGATACTTATCTTTGATCATTGTGCTAACAGACTTTGGTGGTTTTGAGCCTGAATAACTGCCTGCTGAGTAACTCTGGTTTGATAGTGCCATGATTCCATTCATTTCAGTGGAACTGTATGATTTAAAGGTAATACTAACAGCCATTTATGACACCTCCTGTATTTTTCCCTTCCTAATGATACAAGGGACAGGCCTTACACACTTCATTTGGTCATCTGTTAATACATAAAATCCTTGGAATAAAAGACTGTCTGGAGGACTTTGTTAGCTCCTGGAGCTGAAGGAATTAGGACTCTTTTTTTCAAGTCAGTGAAGGTTCAGCTAGTGGCCTTCTCTGCCATGGTCTTGAGATGAGTTGAATCTTCATATTTTCAAATGTCATGCTTTCATAACATACACCCCTCCTTACCATCTACTTCCCCCAGTGTTTGAACCTTGCACTTTTTAAATTATCCAGGATCAACACTTGTGCTTCTGGGGTGCTTTACTCCTTTTTTGTTCTTTGTAAAGGTGATCACTCTGACTTTTGCTAAAGAGATAGGAGTTTTCAGTTCACAAGACTGTTTCACAAACCTTCTGAAGAGTTTCCCTAAACTCTCCCAAACTTCCTTTCCAAAGTTGTGTGGAGTCCATCATCACACCCTGTATTTGAAGACAGACTCTGTAGTTCACAGCCACTGAGACTGCAGGACTCTTCATGGCTATAGGCTCTTGAGGAAGTCCCTCAGTCACGCAGGCTGCTTTCATTTTAATTTTGCAAAGATACTGCAGCAAAACCAGAACTTTGAAAGCACTGCCAGCTGACTCACAAAGAAAGGCCTAGTAGGAAGAAGAGAGAAATAGAGGTAATTTGATTCCTGTCTTATCCTACGGGGAGCTGGGGAGGCACACATGTGTTGTGACAAGAATGTGGGTTTGCTCTTCACCTTGTTTTGAATGTTTTTATTGTTGATGTTAGTAGAAGTTGTGTTTCATTTCTTTTGTTTGTTTGGATTGAGATGAACTTGGAAAAAAATCAATAAGGAGAGGAGAGCGAGAGATTCTTCTTCTGTTAGAGTTGAGCTTATTAAGTATATCAACCAACTCGTGAGGAGGCCGAGTGCTGGAATGAAGAGATGGGAGGATACACTGCAAGCCAGAGCTTCCCTTTCAGAGTGAAGGTGTTGGGACTCTGTGAATGTGAAGATCTTGCATAGGACTGGTAATGATGGGAAGAAACTGGCAGTATCATCTCTTTCACTGCACCTTGGTGGGCTACATTGTAATTACTTCTTGAGTTTTAATATCAGTGATATTTGAGTAGTTAAGATTATTATTAATAATTGGCCTTAAGTGCCTCTAACTGCTCAATTTCTAATTTGAATTTAGGAAGCATTTAATAATACTGTGCTGAAAAGTAGTGATGGAGAGAAAAAGATCATATGCTTCTAATCTTCTAGGAAAACTTTTTTCTGCACAGATTTCTTTTTTAAGATACAGTTCTTAATTAAATGGTAAAATTGAGAAGAGGCATTTTATAGGTGCTACACTTACATAGTTGTCTTTTACTTAAATTAGCTTTCTGTCACCACCCACTTAGCAGTTTCAGTGGCATTTTTAAAGAGAGTTTCTCTGCAGTGTCTTAAAATTTCAGGCAGAAGAATGTGTATTGTTTTGGTTATTTTCTAGATGGTTTAATAAGATACAGCTACAGCTAATAGGAAGCATTGGACACAGGAGCACAGATGAAATTTAAGCTGTCTGAAAATGCAAATGATGAGTAAATTTGTCCTGATTATGTAGAGCTACTCACTGGAATGTCCTGAAGTATTAATTTCCAATAGCTTAAAGTGGTGTTAAAATTTTAGGCGTACATTCTGTGACCTGCAAGCATTAACTCTCTACTACACTAATGTTCCATGTCTCACTTCTCCATCATTACAGTAAGGCTAAAATGTCCTTTCTCTGACCCTTTTGGGGTGTTTTTTTGTTGTGGGGTTGGTTTTAATTTTTTTTTTTGTTGTTGGTTTCTTGGTTTGGGTGTTTCTTTGGGGGTTGTTTTTAATGCAGCTTAAATTTAGGGGTCTGGGAACTCTGTCCACTGCATATGCTTGATCAGCAGGGTGGAATCCTTAAGTACTAATAACAAATAGTAGTTGTTGCTATCAGGATATCTGTTCAGTATTAAGACAGTGATCCTCTTCTATGCTTTTATAATAAAATCACATAGACATTTTTCATTATTCTTCTGCTCATTCTGAAAATCTGTTTCCTATTTCTACTACTTTGGGGGCTTATTTTAGCTAGAGCTTAACATTAGCTGAGAAGATTTAGTAATTTCTTATGTAAATCAACCTGCTGTTACTTACCTGGGTTTATTTTCTCCAGCATTATTCTAACCCTTTCCCCTCCCCCCAAGCAGAAAGGATAGCATGTTTGCGCACCGGCAAATGTATGACACTTTCTCAGGGGAATATTTAATGGTGTTAATTTTCAGAACCATAGAAACGAAAGATGCTGAGAGCTCCCATCATAAAGAATTTAGAAAGATGGGATTCTCATCAACATGCATGCTGTCCTTAGACTGTCAATTATGAAAGTTCAGATGCAGACAGTAATTTCTTACCCAACTTACTACTCATTCCCGATTTCTATCAGGCCAATAATCAGTGAAATATTTCAAGGTACAGAAGGAGTACCTGCATAAAAAAAAATAAATTAATGCTACTTGTGTGAAGTGAAAATGATTTGTTTATGCTCTTTCACGGTAAAATATGTTTTAATTTTTTCAGCTGCATTGCTGAAGTGATTTGAGAGCCGGATCACGTTTACTGGGGGCATTACTACAAAACTGGAATTAAAACTCAGCCTACTCAATCTATAGTTTTCAATCCATATAATAAAGCAGTCAAAAAATGCTGATGATGGTTGAACTATTGATAGTTTATCAAGTTTTATGGACTAATGGAATGTAGATCACCAGTACTTGTGTTTAATAATGATTTTAATAGCACCGTTTTTAAACAAAGTCATTGATTAGAGACACCTGTTAAAGAATGTGTCTGGTAGGTCTTTGAACTGTAGAAAAGAGCTCTGACATGTAATGACATGCTAAGGAATAAATCTGAATGTTATACACACTAGGATTTGTTTACTGTTTGTTTTCAGTCTTGTTTATATTTCAGAGGTAAATGTTGATGCTTAATGTCATATTTTGAAAAGTATCCAGTGATGGGTGTTTTCTAGCCACTTTTTTTTCCAATGACAGCTTTAAAACTATTCTTTCAAGCAAACTAGAGACATTGGATGGTTTGGGTTAGCTGCTGTGACAATGTCATCCTGGTGAAACAGAACCTCAGTATTCCAGGTAAGGGTGCTGTGCACGTGGTGCTTAAAGGTGCTCTCTAGCTTTAGGGAAACCATCTTCTTTAGGGAAACTGTGTTTAGGACAAGTGCTTCAGCCCTGGCCGTCCTGATGGCTCGCTGCTGAACTTGCTTTGGTATTGCTGATGCTTGCAGTTGTGAGCTGTAGTGAAGTATAATGCTATAAGCACATACCAGACCTATTTAGTTCAATGTTGCTGTTTATTTGAGAGTATGAAATTGTTTTCTTTACTATATTAGCAAATACCTCAGGTGTCTTGTTAGTAAATACTATGGCATCTTCTCTCAGGTGTGACGTGATGTTTACTACTTCTCATAGTTAATCTTTTGAGGTCAGCCCAAGTGTTGCTGACACAGAGAGAGCTTTGCATTCCATTCACTGCTGCAATTTCTGGTGCTGTAAGGATATGAGTACAGTGGAAGTGGAAGGAAGGAGGAAAGGAAGCTTTAAGCTAAATTAACTGTTGCTGCAATGAAATAACTGTTACTGTAATCACCCTATCTGCTTCCTCCTGGCAATAGATACATTTTTTTCTCCATAAATTCAGAATCTGTGGAACAGTTCTTTTTTCAATATTTGAAATTCTCAGAGAAAGATGATAAAAGGGGTCAACTTGTAGCTATAAATTACATAAATAAAAGACCATTAAGGTAAGGCTTCTCTTTTCATAAGGTATGCGTTCGGGATGTTTACTTCATTCTATATTTAAATTCTGCATTTAAATTCCTATTCATCATCTCTTGCATAAGTCACAAGTCTGAGAACTGAATCCATGTCTCAGAAAAGGTCTCAGTATTTTCCTTCTTCTATGCTGTTCACAGCTAGATGAAGGAAATGAAAAATCAAGTAGAAAACTCAGGCAGTCAAAAGCAACCAAAAGTCTCCATCCTTAAAAGATAGAGGGGCTTTTACTGACTTCAAAGGATGCCATGTGAGACTGGTATTCAGCATGAGACAGAAGTCTGACAGTTGTTGCTAATGATACTCCCTAGAGGATTTCCTTCTGCACTGTGTGCAAAGAAAGCCTGAACTGACTTATGTAATAATTTGTGATCAGTTTAACTTGAAATAAGAGTCAGTCCTGCAAATGTCGTTAAGTGCATAAGCCTATCACTGAGACCTCCACACCACATTTTGCTGATGCATAATCTAGGAAGTCTGTAACTTTCTCTCTATGGGTTCCCTGGAGGCTTTGGTGCCTGATCAGGGATGACTAAATCAGTGTTGCCAGTTCAGTTGGTACCTGCTGGGATATTTGAACCTTGTCCTTGAATTTCCAAGACCAAACATAAATGATTTTGATGGAATAGTTGGTGGTAAGATGGTTTACTACTTCTTTACAGCCATTCCATTCTACCCAGTGTCATAAAAGTTGAGAAATGTGTCTTGGAGAGTAAAGCCTGCTACTTGTAGAAAAGGGCAGAGTTATGTGGTGACTTGCCCCTGGCTGGAGGCCAGACTCACACCAAAGTCACTCTGTCACTCCCTGCTTAGCAGGACAGGGGAGAAAATACATGTTGAGAGCTTTGGAGTTGAGATAAGGACAGGGACAGCTGCCCCAACGTGAGTCACTGCTATAAACTCATAGAATGTCTCTCAGTCTCTCAGTCCCAGACTGCTGCCCCCAGCCTGGTCCCTCACAGAGTCACAAGCCCCCCAGCAAACCTGCTCCAGTGTGGGCCTCTGTCTCTGTCTCTTATCTCTCTCCACGGGCTGCAGGTGCTGCCAGAGGCTTGCTCCAATGTAGGTCACATATTCTTCCACATTTCTTCCCCTGCTCCATGGTGGGCTCCTGCCTGGCCCAGGTACCTCTTCATGGGCTACAAGTGGGGTCTCTTCATCCTCCATGGGCTGCAGAAGGACACCCACCCCACCATAGTATTCTGCACAGGTTTTTTTTCTCCCTCTGAAATGTGATTCCCAGAGGCCTGTGACCGGCGCTGATTGTCCCGGCCTTGTCGGTAACAGGGTTTGGGAGTTTGGCCTTGGGAGCCCAGCTGGGATTCTTGGACCTCAAAGAAGCTTCTATCTGCTTCTTAAAGAAGCCACAGTGCATTGGAGTCTGATAATTGGAAGTTATTTTCCCATTTTATTTATGCTTTGAACTAGTTTTACTAGTTTAAGAATACATTCTCAGCCTGTGTATAAAACCTGCAGAAGTCTTGTTTGTTTTCTGATCTGTAGAGCAGGAGTTGTAAGGAGTGGTTGTTGAAAGAACATTAGGAACCAGGAGATGGATTAATTTTCTCAAGCTGTTGTAGATAGTTCATGCATTAAACAAAGATGATGACTAGAAATCCTCAAGGAAATTTCATCAAACCCAGGAGATAGATGGAGGAGAATATGAGTATTTCTGTCCTTTAAAGGACTGCCTCCCAGAACTTAGGGAGTTCTTGCAAGCACCAGAATGCTGCCTATTTGGATTCAGAGTTTCATAGCTCAAGCTGTTTGCCTATACTAGCTCAGTTCCCTCACCTTTGACTCCCATCTCACAAATGTATGTTTGTGTATATTATCCAGTAAAGTGACTGCACAAGGGGTTTTTTTAGAAGTTCAGGTTTTCTACTCTCTACTGCACTTTTATGCTGTTAAAGGTTGGTTGCCTGACATGAATCAATGAAATGTAGATAACTCAGGATTGTATATGATTTCTGAGCTAACAGAATGCGCGTGTGGTTTATTGATGTAATAAATGTAAGATACTGAGGATCAATTTCTTATGGATTTATTTATGTTGGCTAAGTGTTTATCCAGCAGTTAATCCCAACAAGTTCAATTCTAGCTTCAGACCTGCTTAATGGTAGGTACTTGCTTAGGACACTTGGCAGTAAGTCTCCACTAGGCAGTAGCAGTGTTAAGCCATAGTTGTTATATTAACAGTAACAGACGGAAATGTGACCCAAGGAAAAAATATAGAATAAGATGAAAAAAGCAACCTGCAGGTAGTGGAAGTGTCTTTAATGGAAGTTAATGGACATTATATTTGTACACTGATAAAGGTATAATGTCCCATAGGTCAGACATATCTCAGAAGTTGCAAGTGTCAGTGCAAATGATTTGAAGTTTGTTTTGCTAATATTGAGGAATGAGACTAGGATGGTTTTAGGAAGCAATGAAAAAGTCCCTAACTACCTACTTACATAAGCTGCAAAGTACAAAATATCCAGCCTGGATCTGCTATTGGTGCAAAATAGGGTTTTGTTACCTGTTATCTGTGTGCACCCACTGTCATGGGTGTCACTGTCATCTCATGAAGAATGACATCTTTTCTGCTATGTTTATATTCATTCTTACAAGAGTGATGATCATCCCAGAGGCCAGACAGAACTGCATGCTTTATCTAACTTGTTCCTGAGAAAGGGATTTCTGTTCAGGAGACACTACGATATGTTATTGCTCCTGTACTGGTGGAGGAAAATCTGTTTTGAAAAATAGTTCCTTTGCTATATAGGGATGCCAGAATGGGGAGAATTCTTGGAAACCTGGCCATACCAATAATAGGAAAATTGCTGCACCTGGAGTCAGTGCCTCTTTCAACAGTTTGTTCTTTGTTGGCATTTAACTGTTTGTGATCAGAGGGAAAGTACTGGCTTGTTACTGTTTCTTATATCCAAAAGGCTGTTGGTGAAAGAGAAAACATTTACCCTGCTTGGGTTTTGGGTAGTTTGGAGGAAGGCAAGTTGAACTACTTGGGTCATTTTCAGTAGTTAAAAAAAAATCAATCAGGAATTTCCAATTATCCCAGAAAATGAGCTTTGACCTTTGCAAGGCACAAGTGCCTTCAGAACGTGTTTTATGTTTCTGAAGTTGTTTCTTAGGAGGAGGAAATGCCTCAAGAATTTTAATTTCCTTTCAGTGGTATTAATACAAATAGTCTCTCCTTGTCACTCTTGCTCTTTTTGTCTTGGGTTGGTTGTAAAGACAAAGCAATGAGCTGAGACCCAACTGAACTTACTAAGCAGAGAATTATGTTTTCTACAGTTTTTGCTAGTGTCAGGAGAGTTTCCAGGCCGTTATCTCAAACAGTCCTGATCAATATATTAATACTTCCTGGGGTCTTGCAAGCGTGTGTAACAGAAGTGAATTTGTTCCAGATGCAGTCTGATGCCTCTCATTGATCTTTATTCAAGGCATTCATTCAAAAGGTGAGGATGCAGGTAAAAAAGTGTTTGCAGGGTTGACTTTGGTTTAGCATATCTTTTATTTCTACAAAGAAAACATAATTCAGATTCTTGAGAGGAAGAAAATACTATAAATATTGTTTAGGGAATAATTTAACTCAGATGTTTGCTATTCAATTACAGCTGTTTAAGTAGCAAATCAGAAAGACCTCACCCTGTAGAAGGAAAAAAAAAGTGTATTTTTTGGAAGTAGTAATATATCCCTTTTAGGCGATGAATTTTGCAAATATAGCCAGATGCCATTTTCATTCTCTTTTAATTTTAAAATGTATTCAAGCTTTCTAGTAGAATTTTCACTTTTATAATTGCATTATGAGGATGACAGTGTTTATTACCTTAACTACATTTTTAAGAGGAAAAGTAGTAGAAATGTTTCTTTAATTAATGAAAAATACAGGAGCCTTGCTGTTTAATTTCTAGTAAGGGTAAATATACCGAACTGATGAGTAGTTGACGTATAAGAAGAATCCATAATTTATTGAGTTTCTGAATAGGGGTGCCCCATCTTCTACATCAATAAATAACAGACTTGAGCAAGTGAAGAACATACACCCCAGAGTTGGTTTGACTGATTAATGTCTTTTCACTGAGCATAGGGAAACGTGTTGAGGAACATTGTGTGTTGAACAGTGTAGAAAGCAGGAAGTTAGGTGGTAAATGCACCTCTCGTGATGAGTATCAGCTCAGTAGGACAAAATGGACTGTAATGGGGCACCAAAGAATGAGAATGTGCTCTCATAATAACAAGTACCAATCTCTTATGAAGTTCTCTGTAAATCTGATTTTCTCTTTATCGGTAATGTTATACTTAAGTGACTTGATCTGTTTTTCAGATGCATGGCTTCAAAAGCAGCATCATTTATCATGCAGAGGGACCTTTGGGTGCCATGTTCTCATAGTAATGGAAAAAGCCATACAAGGAGAAAACAGGTTTTCTCTGTTTGCACATTGTAAGCAGCTACTCACTGGAGGATAAGAAAAAAAAGGCTTTGAAACTGTGAATGATGTCCTAGTATCTACTGCTGTATTGTAAAACTCAGTTTGACCTAATGAGCATGAGGATGAAGATTTCTCTTGCCCTGTTTCTCACTCAATTGGGCCAACTGAATTAACAAGTGGAATTGTTTACAACAAGCTGCACTGTTCAAAGGAATGGAATAACAACATGATAGCTCTGTGCTGGGGAAACCATTGAGAACATGCACATTACTTGAAGGGTCAGTGAAGCCCCACACTTGAAACCCTTCATGAGTTAGAGTGCCTGGCAGGAATAATGAAGCCTGGATACAAGAAATGCAGAAGTAAAGCAGTAGGGAGCCCACTTTTTGGAATTAGTTGCTTCACTGTATCAGCTGACACCTGGTAATGTGGAGAATGACTAGATTATACAATTACCAGCTCTCAGAAGGCTGAAAGCTCGCAGAAACAGTAGGGGGAAAATTCCTATAAAATTGTTCAAATGATGCATGAGTTGTCAAGGGTGTCTTGCTACATATTGCATCAGTTCTGCTCAAAAAACTAAGCAAAGCAGTTGTTAAGGAAGCTTCTCTATTTGGTATTTTTATGTAACTGTCAGTGCTCAGACTGAGGTATTACTTGAGAGAATTGCTTCAGAGACCAAGTAATTATGAGATTTTAATTCATGTCCTGTGAATGCTCACAGTTGTCTTGCTAATTTGGTTGTATATTCCTGTTCAACTTAGAATCTATGGCAGTAAAACCATCTTGGTACTAGAAGGTCATGCAGTACTCATAGAGTTTCTGTTTGGTGTATTAGTAAGTACAACAAATGTTTATTAGTAAAACCACAACATTATTTTTACTTGTGGATTTTAGAGAGTACAAATGGAATGTATGTTGGGGTTTGTTTTTTTTCTATCTGGAGGTAAGGAAAAGGAGGCACAAAGAGGTAAATCACACCTGTTAAGCATCACAGAACACATCACTAGCAGAACCAGTAATACTATTGAGTTCTTTCCATTGTCAGGCAATTAGAGCCAGATAGGTGAGTTGCTTATTGATGCCAGATGCCAAAAAATGGTGTTATATTATCTTGGTAAGTCCAAGAAGTGTAATTATAATTATAAAGCAGGATTTCAAAACAGTCTGTCAAAACAATCCATTACAATGTTTTGTATCGCAGGGATCTGGCTCCCATTGTTCTGAGTCTGTGTGTGTAGCAAGTCAGCTATGGGTTGAGATTGAATTTGTTGGAGAAGGGGGAAGTAATTAGATTTTTTAAAAATATTTTATCTTATTTAAGATAATTTGTTAGAGCAAGCTAAATTCAAATAGATTTGCAATCTGAAAATAATCTCTCAGAGCAGGAACCTAATTTCTGCAATATGTTGGAGAATTTTTATTATATTCATTGAGGTGAATTTAACACACATTTGTTCTTAATTTTATTTTTTTTTAAAAAAAACAACATTGGCCAGCGTCCTACAGCTGTAAGTGGTTCAAGGGGAGTCTGCACAGGTGTGTCACATTGATTCGGTGTATAGACTTGCAGTGGCCCCAGTCTGGTGAGCGGCACAGGGTGCCTCAGCCCAGCATTGGGGCCTTCCTGCAGTGCCAGCATTTCTGCCCAAAGGTGAAACCTGAGCACTGGCATTCCAGGATTTCTACAAGACAGCTCTTGCCAGCAAGGAAAACAGCTCTTTTACCTTCCCTCTCTGGAGTTCCAGCCAGTTCACCCCCTTCGCCAGTTGGGATTCTTTGCCCTCCATGCCAGAGCATTTCTTTGGACATAAATTACCACTGCTGAGCAGTTAGAATTTGAATTTCTCTTTCAAATACTTCAGCAATGATGCTAAGCCTGTATCTGTATAAAGCCTCTTTAAATACCTTAAGTGAAAAAGGAAAAAGAAGTAAAGCTAGTATGTTGAATACAAAGATAATCATCTAGCTCAGGATTTGGGGCTTATGGATGCCTTTTCTATGCTTCCTATAAGTGTTTGAAAACAGCAGTACAGTACAGTTCTCTGTGTGGCTCCCAGATGAGTGCAGAAGACAAATCTGTCTGAGATTACCTGTGATTTCAAACCATTCTCATCTTTTCCTACATCATCTTTCTCTTCATAAATCTCTGACTCTCTTTTGTTAGTAGAGCATTCCCTCAGAGTGAATTGTTTTAGTACTGACACACCACATGTTTTCTTGGTTGCAGGAGGGTGTTATCAGAAGATTATTCTTGTAATTATCAGAAAGAATAGCAAACTTGGAGGATGTCCTCAAAAAAAAATTAATTTTTTTACGAACATGAGGTACTACCAACCTTTGCCTGCTTGTGTCTTCTGATAAAACATGGAATCTTGAGGCTCTGTCTGTTAAAGTTTTGATAGCATTTGCTGCTTTAGAGGGTGTACAGGTTTTTAATTCAGCTATCCTAACTTCTTTATTAGTATCCACTTTTGTCACAGAAAGAAGCCAAGCAGCAACGACCACTTATTCTCATCTACTGCCTAAACTCTTCACCATCTGCTGCCACTTCCCACATCATCACCAAGATTTGTGTTGGCCATCATTTATTTCTTTATTTTATTACTAGGGACCCTTTCAAGCCTCATTCCAGCAGGAATAAGAATGACCTCCAGCACAAGACAACTCAACTTACCAACTTCATGGTTACTGTTCGAAGTAGGCTCGGCTCCAAAACCACAGCAAGATCCACAGCTTCTGCTTTGGGAGGTTACTTTTACCTTCATATTTCAAGTCTCATGTAGATAGAGTACTACCCACCTTGAGGGTAAGAACCCATTTTGTTCGAAGCGCTTGAAGCTGTGTACTCTGCAGAGCACCTTGTACCTGTGTTGAGACCATTAGGAGTAGTTCAAGACACTCCAGGGAAGGATCCTCCTTACAGCCTTGCATCCTAGTCCCTTCTTAACATATGCTCCAGAAATTTTCTAGGAGTAAATAATGTTCTGCTGTCATCACTCCTCAGCATCAAATACTTCAGCAGTGAGACAGCTCTGCCAGAGAGCTGAAAGCTGTTAATCCTACACACATATCCACCACCCCTAATTCCAGTCAAATGTCCTTTCAAGGATAGATTGACACACTTCAATCCTGATGGCAGTCTATAAATTCTACAAGACAGACTTTTAGTATCCTAGTCTGTGGCTCTACTTTCTAATTCTTGAGAACGTTTCAGTCTGTTCCTCCTTACCCATCTTCTTTCTAAGACACCATCACAGAATCTTGAAATCTTACCACTATTATATCCAGGTGCTGTAAAGTTGATCCCCTATATGCTTTGATGCAAATAACTTGCTCAGAAAGTTCTTCCCAGGTAAAAGCATGAAGGCTAGAAAATATTTGAAATATTTCAAATGTTTTGATCAAAAACTTCTAATTTGGAATGGTGCCTGTGTGGGTGGTAATTCTGTTGAAGGAGGAAGCAATTTTTGTTTCTCAGGCTGTAGGACTGAGGACATTTCTCTTTGGATGTCAGGTTGCATAGGATCTTCTTTCTGTGGACAGTTGCTTCATAACAAAGCATTGTATTTTCCTTGGGGATGAACTTGGTATAATTTGGATGAGTTAAGATCACTGGACGTCTGCATAAATACTCTAAAATTATTCTGTACTCTTGCCTTAGGACCTGTAATTTGTAGGAGTATTCACCTCTCGGGGAAGTTTCCAGGCCTTTATGACTCATTAGGTAATTTACCACCAAGGACAAATTAAAACAACTGAATTTTCTGGAAAGCAGCACTCAGCACACATACCAGATGCTAGAGGAGATGTTAACTAGTATCCCCAGTTGATCTACTGACAGATTATTCAGACTCAGATTGCAGGCACTTGTCCTGTATTATACCTTCAGTAGTGAAAGATTCCAGACATTGTCTATAAAGGATGTCTTTTCTTCTTCTATCCAAAGTGAAATCTCGGAAGTACTGCTTGTAGGTTCATACAAATTTGTGTAGGCTAGAATACTTGAGCAGAGCCCAGCAGCTTCCTCTTGAAGACCTCCTCATAGCTTTTGGAGGGGCTGCCCTTAGAAGCCTTTGCAGACACCTTTTCTCCAGGCAAAACAAGCCCACTTCCCTTTCCTTACAGGACATATGCTCCAGCCTCTGGCTATCTTGATGGACATCCACTGAACCCACCCAGCTGGTCTAGTCTTTTATTTACTGTGGAGCCCACAGCTGGACACAGTATGTAGATGTGTCCTACTGGGTGCCAAATAAAGGGGGATAGTTACAGTCTCCTGGCTTTACTGTGATCCACAGAGTCCAGGCAACTTTAGGCTGCCTGTGCTGCCAGGGCTTGTGCCCAGCTTGCTGTCTGTCAGGATGCTGAGGTCCTTTTCAGGCAGAGCTACTCCCCAGCCAGGCAGCCCCCAGCTTGTGTCACTGCTGGATTTTCTTCCTTCCCATCTGTAGGACTTTGCACTTAGCCTTCCTGCATTGCATAAGCTTCCTCTCAGCCTATTGCACTGCTTATTACAAATATAATTTCTATTAAAATAAAGAGCTTTTATGTAGTGAGCAGTATAAAATCTAAATACTGTTATGCTGTTGTCCTACCTTGCCACTGTTACATCTGTACTTGTAAAATAAAACAAAAGGAAGCAAATTAAAAATTAATCAAAAAATAAGTGAGGGGGAATTTTTTTAAATTAGAAAGCTTGTTTTTTTCTTCATTTAAATTACTTTTTCTTCACAAACATTCCCTTGTCTAGCAGCGTTTCCATTTTACCATTAAATTTCTACTCTTAGCATTTACTTTTGTTCAACCACATCTAATTGTGCTGAATGCTGTGCATATTAATAACATTTTAAATGAAAAATGACCAAGGGAAAGTGTGGGATTACATTAGTCCCGATGAACTTCATTAGGAAAATGGAAAAAAAAAAAAAGAAGCAGAGGAGGTGGGGTGTGCACATGATGGGAAAATGCAGGTTTTCACTTCCTCTCAGGCATAGCCCTAGCCCAAGCACAGGCTGAGCTGTGAGCAACCATGAGGCCCTGAGCAACCTGATCTAGTTGGGGGTGTCCCTGCTTCTTGCAGGGGGGTTGGACTAGATACCTCTGGGAGTCCCTTCCAACTCTAGCCATTCTATGATTCCCATCCCTGTGCCAACCCTATCAGTACACATTAAAAGACTCTCCCAGCCCACTTCTCCTTACAGTCTACTCATTGCTTGGGCATCTTCTTTCCTCTAGGATCTCCAAGGTTTTCCTTAATTCCAAACCTAACGCTCATCCCAGTTCTGAGTGTGGGCTCTTCTTTTGCCCCTTTGCTGTGTAAAGAGGGGACCCTTACAAGAAGCTGAGAGTCTTGTGATGAGTTCAGTCATTCATCGCCACGTCACAGTGCTCTCCCTCCGCTCGCTGCTGCGGTGTGAGTGCTGTGTCTCGAGCCAGCGGCACACACATTCGCTTGGCGCAAGGCATCGATGCCCCGACAAGGCTTTGCACTCCAGGGCTGGAAACTAAGTCTGGGGTCTGCATATCAGTCTGTGTTCTTCCAAACTCTTGCAGAAAGTGTGGTTAAGATGCTTCAGTGTGGATGCTTCGAAATGAAGGATTCCTCAGTCAAGATTGTGTCTCCAGAAGTTGTGTGAGATGGAAACATATGTCACAGCTTGCCGTGCTCACATCAGCCATTGGAGAATAGCACTGATTCCTTCCTGTCAAAACACAGAGGCAGTATTAGAATTATCTGTGTGAAAAGTCTTAGGGAACAGAGTCTTGGGCAAATAATTCAATTTATTTCTGTGAATATTCACTTGGATTTTTAAACTAATTAATGTTGAGTGCTTTGAAATAATTCTGTATTTACTATTCATGTCTATCTTGGGAACCAGTTTCTCTCATGTGAATTCTCTCAAGCGGGATCCAACTGTGAACTACAAAATGTGTATATCAAAATTCCCACTGCTCTAGTTATCTAAACTATTCAGTAAGGAACAGAATACCATTAATTTCACAAGTTATTTTAATGAATGACTTTGTCAAGATAATTTCTGAATTTCTTAAGCAAATTAATTTTGATTAATGAATCTATTCTATAATCTTTGACTATATATGCATTTCATAACATTTACAAAATTGTTCCTTGCAAATTCTGACCTACCCAGTAAGAATTGTAAATATTCAAGAAAATTTTGCTGCTAAGGCCGTGGACAAGAACTTAGACCTCAGTCTTCCCTGTGTAAAATCATTCTCATCTCTACAAGCATTTCTTTAGACTTCAGGTCAGGGCTAGTCTTCTATTCTGTTTGCAGACATAATATATATGACTTTCATATTATTCTTGTTGTAAGATACTATAAATTAAACTGTTTTTCCAGAAATTATAAACCCAGTGTAGTTTATAGCAGATGAATTTCCAAAGCATCTTCACATTTAAGAACGAAAAATCCTATGAATATGTCAGTGGGAATGGAGACTACCAAACCTGTCAAAGAATTAAAGAAAAAAAAAAATCCCTTAATACATAGAGTGGCTGTGTAATTGTAATAAAATAATAATTTTATAGTCACTGAGTATTTGAGCAGGGTTATGCTGGACCACTGTGGTCATTAGCAAGGACTTGGCTAAATAAAGAAAACTTATGATCTGTTCCACTGCAATGTTCTTTATCCTCTGCTCAAAAGAGGCAACTGTCTGGTAAATTACATACAGAATTTCAGCAAGAAATGAGATATTTATGAGGTGCCAGAAAGACTGGTTTATTTAACACACCATTACATAAAATAGGATTAAAAACTTTAAGGAAATTACATAAAATTAAGCAACGGTACAAAAAAGCATGTTTGAGTGAATCATTAAAGAAAACAGTTTTTTTAAAAAAAGATTATTTTTCTTTTGTCTGGGAAGCTGCTAGCTAAAGTATAAAATGTGCTTCTGAAATTAAAATTGAAATTAATGCTTTTCTGCATGTTCACTGTCGCAGCAAATTACAAAATTCATCATAATTTATAGTTATGGAAACAATTTGGTTTGGATGTATGGTAGAAAAGAGACAGTGATAATGAAAGTAATAAGTTCATACAACTGTATGTGCACAGGGATTATATTTTAGTGCATGTCCATCAGTACAGTGCAAGGCTTTTGTGTCCAAAAAACCAGGGTGTCAAGAGCAGATACTATAGTTCTCTGTGTGTATCAGAAATTCTAATAATTTCATTAACTTTTTACTCTTCTACTGTCTTACCTACTCATACTAGCTCTGGTTGTGTACAGCTTGCTGTACTCCTCTTATAGAACAGTGTTTTGTGATAAAGGACAATTTACTTTTTGGGGACATGTACTTTTGTGGGTTTGTTTTTTTTTGGGGGGGGTACTTCGTGCCTGTCTGGTATTTAGGAACTGTAGGCCAAACAGTCCTGGAGCCAGAAATGGGCTGATAGAAACCTCACGTAATTCAACATGGGCAAATGCAGAGACCTCATAAACTGAAGCCAGTCCAGCAGACAGACATCAGAATAGTCAGGGGCTGGAGCATTTGGTTAGTGAGGAGACTCTGAGGGAGGTGAGCTTGTTCTGCCTGGGGAAGAGGTGGCTTCAGCAGCACCTAACAGCAAACCCCCTAATACCATACAAGGTCATCAAGAAGATGGAGTGAGGTTCTGCACAGTGGTACATGCTGAGACAACAGGAATAAGCTGTAACAGGAGATGTTCAGCCTGGCTCCAAAGAAAATCTTTGGCCCCTGGAGGACAGTCCAGCAGTGGATCAGGCTGCCCATAATGACACTGCAATCTTCTTTCTTCTGGGTGGTTTCCAAGACATGGCTTGATAACGCCTGAGCAACCTGGTCTGATCTCACAGCTGACCCTGTTTGGACACCTTGAAGTTGAAGTATTCTTGATCCATAGTCATCAGTAGTTTCTGAACTCGAGAGACTTGTTATGATTTTGCTGAAGCTGTGTAATCACTTTTCAAACTCCAGTGCACCATAATCATAGAATTTTTAAGGCTGGAAATGACCCCTAAGATCATCCAGTCCAACCATTAAATAATAATCTTTGTACATCTCTGTGACACCATTGATAACAGTATCAAAAAACTGATCTTTTT